>BQNB010058574.1:4808-37707 GCA_026074375.1 Tanacetum coccineum | reverse complement strand
TGAGCAACTTGAATTCTTTGCTTGATCAGGACGATCTTCTCCGTTGTTTCTTGAATCATTTTCGGACCAGTCAGTTGAGCTTCTCCAACTTTGGCCCAGCACATAAGTGATTGACATTTTTGGCCATAAAGTGCCTCATAAGGTGCGGCCTTTATTCTAGCGTGATAACTGTTGTTATACAAAAATTCGGCTAATGGAAAATGCTTAACCCAACCCTTTCTAAAATCGATCACGCAAGCATGTAGTATGTCCTCGAGAGTTTGAATAGTCCTCTCTCCCTGTCCGTCAGTTTTCGGATGATACGCGGTGCTCATACCTTCTGTACCCAAAGCTTTCTGAAATGATTTCCAGAAATTTGATGTGAATCTCCCATCACGATCACAGATGATTGAAACAGGTATTCCGTGTCTTGCTACTATCCTGTTCAGGTACAACCTTGCCAACTTGTCTAATGGATCATTTTCCCTTATTGGCAAGAAGTGAGCAGATTTTGTAAGTCGATCCATAATCACCCAGATGGTGTCAAAACCGTGTGACGACTTAGGAAGCTTAGTGAAAAAATCCAACGATGATATTATCCATTACTGTCCACTCGGTATTGTTGGTTGTACTTAGCAGATCCTGATGGCCTTTTGGTGTTCGGGCCTTGAACCTTTCGCACACGTCAAGCATTTGCTAAACAATAGGTGGCAGATGTCACCTGATATTTGGCCACAATTAAAGCTTTTTTTCTGTCTTTGGTTACACTCTTTTCCTAGAACCGGGAGGATAAATATTTCGACTTGTGGATTCGTAGCATAATCACACGATCTTAGTCACGTAGCAAGGTAACCAACTCCTGCCGTTTAAACATAAAGTTTCATCGGCGCGTGGTTCCAACTTTTCCTTGGGTATATCCCTTCTGATCATACCGCCTACATCTTCATTCTCAAGATTCTCTGGTTTCAGGGCTTCGATCTGAGCTTCTAGTATTTGTTTGGGAAGATCCAAGCCAATAGTCATAACTAAGGCTCGAACCCATAATGAGATACAAATCTGTCCTTACGGCTCAATGCTCGGCCACTAACGTTTCGCCTTCCCCGGGTGATTAACAATGTCACAAACGTAATCACGTAGAACTCTAAGCCAAACGGCGCTGCCTTCGTGGTTAAGCTCCTTTTTGGTCAATAATGTGTTGTAAGGCTTTTATGGTCATTGAACAACAGGTGCACTTGTTCCATATAATAATGTCGCATCATATCTTTAAAAGCAAACACTATTGATCCGAGTTTCTAAATCGTGAGTGGTTGTAGTTCTTCTCATTATTTTTAGTTGTCGAGAAGCATAGGTAATCACATTCTCTCTCTGCATCAATACAGCACCTAAACCCTTGTGTGAAGCATCACATAGACCACAAAGTCTTCGCTTCCTTTAGGTAAAGCCAGAATTGGCGCACTGCACAACTTCTGCTTTATCAACTGAAATGCGTTCTCTTCCTTTTCACCCCAGTCAAACTTGATTCCTTTCTGAGTAAGCTTCGTCATTGATTTAGCAATCTTCGAAAATCCTTCGATGAACCTTCGATAGTAACCAGCAAGACCTAAAAATTGGCGGATCTCCGTTGGTGTCTTAGGAGATGCCCAATCTTTGATAGATTCTATCTTGGCTGGATCCACGTGTATGCCTCTGCTATCAATGACATGCCCGAGAAATTGTACCTTCGGAATCCAAAATTCACATTTTGAAAATTTGGCATACAACTTCTCCTTCTTGAGCAATTCCAAAATGGCCTTAAGATGTTCTTCATGCTCTTTCTTGTCCTTTGAATAAATAAGTATGTCATCGATGAAGACAATTACGAACTTATCCAAGTAAGGCTTGCATACTCGGTTCATGAGGTCCATGAATACTGCAGGTACGTTTGTCAGTCCGAATGGCATAACCTGGAACTCGTAATGACCATACCGAGTTAGAATGATGTCTTTGGAATGTCTTGCTCTCGTACTCTAAGCTGGTGATATCCTGATCTCAGATCTATCTTCGAATAAATACTGGATCCTTGGAGTTGATCAAATAAATCGTCGATCCTCGGGAGTGGATAACGATTCTTCACTGTCAGCTTATTTAACTCCCTGTAGTCAATGCACATCCTGAATGACCCATCCTTCTTTTTGACAAACAAGACCGGGGCTCCCCAAGGTGAGGAACTAGGTCTTATGAATCCTTTGTCGGAAAGCTCTTGTAGTTGCTCCGATAATTCCTTCATTTCGGATGGAGCCAATCGATACGGTGCTCGAGCTACGGGCGCGGCTCCTGGAATCAGATCGATCTGAAATTCCACTGGTCGAGCCGGAGGAAGACCTGGCAAGTCCTCAGGAAACACTTCAGGAAAGTCTCGGACGATTAGTACGTCCTTAATTTGTTTTCCTTCTGACTTGTCCTCCTCTTTCTTGGCGGATATCTGCGAAAAAAAGACCTAGCATCCCTTCGCCATGTACTCTTGAGCTTTTGAACATGAGATAACTATCAACCGAGATTCTCTCCCATTGCTACTTTCGTTGCCCCAAAAAGTCAAAGTTTCATTCCCATAGGGAACTTGAACAAGTTTCTCATCGCACACGATCACGGCGTGACATCTTCTTAACCAGTCCATACCGATAATGACGTCGAAACTACCCAATTCTACAGGCATTAGATCTATATTGAATGGATGGCCTAAGAAATTTAGAGTGCAACCCCATAATATAGTGTCTATCCCGAATATTTTCCCATCAGCTAGTTCTACATCATAACTATTATCTAATGGTGTTGGGACAATGTCAATCAGGGAACTAAACGCGATAGATATAAAACTTCTATCGGCGCCAATGTCAAACAGGATAGATGCATAGCGGTTGTTTAAGAGGAACGTACCTGTGACAACATTTGAGTTCGGGTTCCCTGCTGCATTCCCATTCTTCTCTGCGTTTCCGACCTCATACACCCAGCCTTGTGCATTCTCGTTTCCCTTATTCTTATTTTTCAACTTTGGGCAATCCCTCTTGAAATGCCCTAGTGCTCCACACTCAAAACAACCATTCCCTTTGGGAGCTGCCCCTTTGCCCCTCTGATCATTTGAAACATTTGTGTTGCCAATACTCCTGCAATCGCGGGCAAAGTGCCCTATCTTATTGCACTTGTGGCACTTCTAGGTGCACGAGCCATTATGGTGAAAATGGCACTTGGTGTTGGTTGCACTTGGGAAAAGATCCCCATGGGTTCTTTTCACCTGTCCCGCCATATTGTAGGACCTTGGCGGAATTTTCTCTTATAAGGGATGTTGTTGAGACCAATGGGTATTTCCTGGTTGAATCATCAGCCTTCCTTTTGTTGTCAGTTTGCCTTTCCGCATAGGTGCGGAGTTTCTGCTCCATAAAGTTGTTGGCCAACTCAATAGTCTCTTCCAACGTCTTGGGTCTGGAAGACTTGACACTTCCATAAATGTTATCAGGGAGTCTACTGATTGTACTTTTCTATCTTCTCAGTTTCATTAGCAACTTTCTCGCTGGACATTCAGGGTTAGATTATTGGAAACGTTCAGTGTATGTTGGATCATCGTTCCTTTGACCTTTAGGTTCCACCAACTCGATTTCTAGTTTCTTGATTTCCCTAATTTTGAAGGACAATACTTGTCCGTTATTTTCTTATTGAGCACTTCCCAAGTCATTGAATATGCATCAGGACCTAAGGATCTTATCTGACCATTCCACCAAGTCAAAGCAGCCCCTAATAGTGTGGCAGTGGCAAAACCCTAACCTGATTTTCACTAGAAACAACCACTATATTGAAAACTGATTCAATCTTCATCGATCCACCAAGTTAAATCGACAAGTCCTTAGTTTCCTTTGAAGTTCAAGGTTGAACATTTTCATGAAGTCAGCGTTAGAAACAGGCGCACAGTTAGCACATTCTTCTTTCGGTTATTCCTCGTTAATCTTTGTGAATGTTTGGCTTCCATCTCCATTAGTGGAGTTTCGTAGAAGAGCTTGATCAATCATAGCTTGGACAGATTCTGGAGTTATGTTGTTTGGGTTGGTGTTGTTAGGAGTGGTATTCGGTCCTCGTCTTGTCGCATGTGCCATGATTCGTCTAAATCACAAGAGACAAAACATAAGGTCATAATCATGAAATTATACAATAATTTTCAGGGATGAGACAACAACACAAAGAAGAGAGGATTAGTACACATAACACATCTATTTCTTCATAAATTGGAAATTTTATATGAAATAGTTTTTGGTACACAAAATATAATACAAAAGATCTAAGGCTATGCTAGCGGGGAGAACCCCTAATACTTAACATGCCTGAACAACAGCCTAGCAGAATAAAATGACATACACCACTAGATGTGACTATTAGCATCCCTAGTAAGCCCCTGGTGAATCCCCCGAGCTCTTATATTACATGATCCTGGCTGTTTAGCTTCCTATGCTGCCCTCGCAGTGCTAAACACCTCGGGCCTTGCATGTAGCCTTTCTCTCGCCATATTGTCTCTCATCACTCGAGGAGTAGAAGTCTCTGCCAAGCGTGCTGCACTACGAGTCAGTCTCTCTCACGCTTTTGCCATCATAGCCTACTGGGTATGGATTCGGAGTCTCATGTACTGGTGCTGTATCTGAATAAGAGTACTGCAACTGGAGCTGTGTCTGATGTGCATGAGCTAAGATACTCGGTATGAATATTACCTGCTCACGGTGGGTCTAAAGCTCATAATGGACTGCCTGACTCAATCCTATCGCATGAGCCCAAGCCTCTTGGGAAGCATAGGCCTCCTCCTCTACAATCTGTATGGTCTCCTGATGAGCTATCCTATCCTTCATAAGCAAATTAACTCGCTGCGAGTCTATGGTGACTCGCTATGATATGTGAGTCCTACCCTCCTGAGCATCTCTTAATTAAAGCATATAAGTCCTGTGTATCATGCTCATGAAGCTCAGCAAGCTTTATAACCCTAGTATTGATCTCTCCCAAGGTCATAGGTGCTATCTCAAAGTATCCCCAATACCATACCCAACCTCACTAATCCCCTATCGTCTCGCTTCAGCATCCACGGTGCTGAAAAACCCATAATCTATCCCTTGACCTCCGATAGGTCTAGCAGTAGAACTCTTCCTGATCTCATACCTAAGGCCTAGAGTAGACAAACAAACTCTTGCGAGGTGGCAGCTCGGACTCGGGAACATCGTCCCTACGGTCAACAGGTGGTGGTATGTATAGAGACGGTGGTAATGGTGGTTAGTGGAGGTGATGTAATGCAGGCCAAGTAACCGCATCAATTAGGGCCTCAGTGGAGGCTATCTTGAGTGTCTGGGTTTGGGTTGGACACCCAGATGATGGTAGTAATGGTGATGGCAGAAGTAGTGGTGATGAATGTGCAGATGGGGCCGTGCACCTAGCAAGGCGCTCCCTGTGAGGAGGTGGTGATATTGAGATAGGTGGTGATGGTGATGGAGTACGGCATGGTAGTAGTTCTAACCTCTGCCTTCTGGTGAAGGGGATATGGAGCCTGAAGTCCGGACATTAATCCTAGCTCCAAAGGTAGCAATGTGAGTGGATGTGGTGGTATAACATGCTCTGTTTCCCTCAGGTGGGGAAAACATGCTCTAAGTAGGTTCAAAAACATGCGGAGTCGGACAGAGCTAAGTGCACCTCCTCGTCCTCATCCTCATCATTTGGCGTCTCCCTAGATGAATCACCCTCTTCATCTTCCATCATCTCCCGCTCATGGGATAGTCAAACGGACCATCCTTTGTCTCATCAAATCCTCAGGACTCCTCTGGATCTCCCTCCTCGAGATCAGAATCTGCAACATATCCTGGTGACTCAGCAGTTTGGTGAAATCAAAGGAGATTGATGGCTGAATCCTCAACCGAAATCACATGTCATCGCCAAGGTATATAATCGGGGTATTTAGGTTTTGGCATGTAGTCATGGATACTGTGGCTCATTGAACATAGGATCACCGTCATCCTATCCTGTGGTGCTGTGGTGTTTGTGGCTCATCGGGGTTAGGGTATGTAATTCGGTGATGCGTGGGGCTACCGGCTGCATAGGGAGTCTATCGTATCCGTATATGATGACTCGTGGAGGACCATCGTCCAATAGCTCCTCGTCAGCTCCCCAAAATACCCTCCCTGGCTTAGAATCGGTGTAGATGGAAGTGTAGGTGACAACGGATGATGCAGAAGACATGGCTTGCGAACAATAAATTAATAATTATTTAAAGGTTTTTTATAAAGACCTGTATATAGTAATATAGTAATATCGTTTATATGGTATATCAATCATGCAGCACTTTAGTAAACTATAATTGCTAAAACAGTGTATGTCATGTAAGCATGTATGCTAGATTGCAAACAAGTAACGTATGTGTGTCCGTGCAAAACCCCATTTGTGAATGCTAGTGTTTGAAAATGGTTATAGTCAGAAAAATTCTTTTGACCTGGTTTTCTATAAAACTTGGCACTAGATACAAATCTGTAACACCCCCAATTCTCGCGAATGTTGAATATCCGTCTGAAGAGCGTTACATTCATAGATCAATAGCACAAGATATGAGATTACGTCAGCTAAACGTGGCGTTTAAAAAAGATACTTTGGATTAACAAAATACTTGTTCATTAATAAGCTAATGGGCTTCAAATTGTTCGACAATATAAGTAAAGATTTCGGTTTATAACAAATGTTCCCAAAATGTAATACGACCCAATCTTTAGTATTGACTCTCTTCAAAGAATGACCCAATGTATCTGGGCACCTCGTGCCTTATTGACCTAAGAAAACATGCTTAAAATGTCAACATAAAGTTGGTGAATTCATAGGTTTATGTAAATCATGTAGGGACCGCAAGATTTCAAGTGTATGATTACGCAACAGATGCAAAACATCATAAAAAAAGTAATTACGTTCTCCTAGCTCATGACACCAAAGCTTGACGTTATTTGAATGCAATAAATTGCCAATATTTGCTCTCCTGTGATTGAATTTCTAAACCCGCAATCATCCCAAGTCCGACATGGTTTTCGTTGTTGTCGGATTATCAGGACCGGTACAATGAGCGCTACTCACCCAAATGGGGACGTCAATCCCAAATAGATCTATTTATAACATTCGCGCTCACAATCTAGTAATTGACAGTTCATGATAAAGGGCTCAGTGGGTTATCGCTACTTAGGCAAACACGTAATCTAGTATTAAAAATTACACTTGCGTCTAATTTATAAAACACAGCATGTTCTCACCCTAAAGATGTAAATCATTCAAATATTTGTAAAACATGGGGCTATGAACTCACGATTGTACGTAGTCCTCCTGAAAATGGGTAAAATTATCCCAAGTATGGCAATGAATCTCACTCCGTCAAATACATAAGTAATACGGCAGTCTTAGTCTTACAAAGTTTCTAGGTAATGGACTTAATGCATAAATTCAATTGTTTGCTAGTTGAGATATAATGTTTATCAATTGTGTGGTTGATGCACATGTTTATCTTACTTGTTGGCTCTTGGGAAAGGTTATACGATTTTAACACGGTCAAGCTATGTATAAATCTCTATTATATAAATTATACATATTTTATTAAGTCGTGGTTTAACTCGTTAAATATAACCGGATTAATATTTATAACTCGTTTCCGATTCACTATGTCGTTTATAATACTTCCGTCATAAAATACCCTTTTAGGTTTTCTATAGTTACCAAAATCAGTCCTTTGTTTTTGAAGAATATAAACATTTTAACATTTTAAACCCCTAGGTTTCTATAT
Source organism: Tanacetum coccineum (assembly GCA_026074375.1). Taxonomy (NCBI): domain Eukaryota; kingdom Viridiplantae; phylum Streptophyta; class Magnoliopsida; order Asterales; family Asteraceae; genus Tanacetum; species Tanacetum coccineum. The sequence continues at coordinate 29,921 of BQNB010058574.1, read as the reverse complement.
TTGAACTTTTACGTCCTTCATCTTTGCTATACAACTTACACTTTCAGTTTCTTATGTTTCAAAAACAAAATGGGGGTTTCCCCTTTTTTTGTAAGTTTTAGGAATTGACAGAAACGTCCATGGACTTTATAAAATAGTTTTTGGCCGTTTTTAACCTTTAAATTTGCCATTTGACTATTTTAGTCCTTAATTTGTAAAAATCACATTTTAAGTCCAAATGAGTTCTAACAAGTGGCAATTGGTTTTATTAGCTCCAATAAGCTACACAAGCTGTTGTCAGCTTATAAATAAGCTCGGATGAGCTTATTTTGGCTTATTGGACCTATTGGCTCGTTAAAGGCCCATTAAGCAAAATAATAGCCCAATCTAGTTTTCAAGAGCACATAATCCTTCATTAAGCTTATTTAAGTTATAAGAAAATGTTTGGCTAAAAAAGCTTGGGTGAGCTTTTTGAGCTTACTCAAGCTTGTTGGGCTTTCTAGGCCATTCAACTCTAACGAAAGGTTACAAAAAAATAGGTTTTCTATTATAATCCTCTTATTGTCTTATCTCATGTCACGCACTTAAGGATGTTTACTTTTTGGATTATTCTAATAAGCAACTAATAAGCTCTTAATGGGTTTTTAGGCCATTATAGTGTTCGATATGCCCCTTAAGCCTTTAGGCTTATTCACTTAAAGGATCATTAGACTTTTTTCTTATTCCATTAAGCTATTACAACTCTATTTGAGGTGCTACACTAGGCTGTTAAGGCTTATTGTGGCTTATTGGGACTGAATTGGCTGACGTTAATGGGTTGTTGAGCCCCAACAAGGGTTCGGTTTGGTTTTACTGTGTATTTCAAAGGTTTCGTGAATGAAATTTTTCAATAAGCATATTAAACATTCATAAGCTTGCGTGTCATTATTAATAAGCCGTGGACTCTACCTCTATGGCCTGTTAGTCCTGTTAGGCCCCATAGTGGGCAGTCAAGACCAATGTGACCCGAAAGTAGCCATTTGGCTTACCTATTAGTTTCTAGGACTTTTATCCTTTTGATAAGCACTCGATAAGCAATTATTACTCGTGTTTCACTACATGCATTCATCTTATTAGCTCTTACATTCGTTCCTAAGCCGAGACATCATGTTTCTATGGAAAGTTACATCATAGGTTTTGGTTTTTTGTACAAACGATAGCAAATTAATCACAATGGTTCCCATATATAAGTAATTTAGTGAACCGTTTAAAGACCTGGCTTGATATTTAAAAGTTTTATACATGTTACACATGGTTAGCACCACACAAGACTCGTTTGTACACATAATATATGCGGAAACATGCATGGGTTGTTAAATACCTATTAGAAATCAGTTCAATGCTCATCGTAGGTTGGTTAATTACCAATTTACGTGACTCATATAACTAGTTAGGAAGAACAACAAATGAGATATGATATGTAAGGCTTAGATCGTGACTTACAATAGTCCTAGAGCTTGGTTCGAGTTAGGAAGACAACCCAAATGTGTTATACCCAATTGTATAACAACCCGAAAGCTCCAAAGCTTAGAATACCCGAATCCTTAGCTTGTATACTCCTCCTAATGCTCTCGTATGCGAACCTAGTGCACCTTGAATCCTTAGAAATGAAATGAGGGTGCGTATGGGTTCGGTTTATGTATGACCCAAATGTAAGAACAAGAAATGAGGATGGTTTAGCTTGTGAGAGAGTTTGTGAGTTTAGGAAATGTGTTAAGTGTCAATGAGAGTGAGTATATATAGGCTTATGATCTAGTTAGCTCTTCTAGTCTTTGTCTTAACCAAAAATGAGCCCTAAGTGGCGGTTTGGAGGTTTTTAGTTAGCCTCAAATGGTTTCTTGCTAAACCACCCAAGTACATCTCTTAATTACTCAATATTTGTACAAGATTTGCCAAGATTATGAAATCTTATGGTTTTGTGTGTGGGTTTGGTCATTGCCGCGGCATCAAGGGGGTAAAGGACAAGTCAAATGGTTATTAACCATTGTGTAATGAGCTAAGTAGAGACACTTAGTACATGTTTTAATTAAACATGGGTTGTACAAGTACTTAGGGATCATTAGGAGATTTTCTAGCTGATATAAGCATATGGGACAAATTTCTTTTGGGTTATCCTTACCCATATTCTGCCCTAATAGCTTATTAACACAAGAATTTCATAAATTTTGTGTTTAAGGATTAAAAGTGGGTATTGGTTTGAGTCTAGGTATTTCCGAGGTGTGTCTAAATGCATTTTATTGCGAAACGTAAACCTTTTACGTGACCAATAAAATAATAATACGCAAAGTCATAATTATCTTCCTAATAATTACTTAAACACTTGCTTGTTGTAAACCCTTAATGTATTTGGTGACCGTTTACGTTAAATTAATTTATTTCTATATAGTTCTACGAGATTTAGTTTATAGTTTAAATTAAAGTAATCGCGTTTCGGACCAAAATTAATTCGTGTACGAATCAGATAGGAGTCGTAATAATGGACATAAAATTGAGACTGTTACAGATACTGGTTTAGGAGTTTAGACGTCAATGCAGGAGAGGGTCGCAGTGACTCATTCGGAGACGATATGGAGGCCAGTGTTAGCCTTAAGGCTTTGGGACAGTCAGACGGTGGCCTAGAGAGCAGCCTTGTGGCATGATATCATTGATTGTGTAGGGAGAGGAATCGGGATTTACGGTTAATACTTGCTACGGAGAGGACGTGCACGTTTAGAGTTGGCTGATGTTGTTGACGGTATGAGACGAGGGCTAGGGCCCAAAGGAGGTGCATAGGTTTATATAAGGTTTTGCGGTTTAGCCATTTCTTGTATATATAAATTATATTATCACTAAACGGGTAGTAACACTTACGTGACGTTATTGATTAGGAAAGTTTCTTTTTTTTTGCAATGGCGGTTATGGCGGATCACTCTAGTTACTAGGTGATTTGTATTTAAGCCGTTTCGTATTGGTGAAGGAAATTTTGTTCGATCTTCATGGATAGTAGTGTTTTGTGTTGTTTCGTGTTAGTTTGAACCGCAAGCGAAATTTTGCCCGTGTTAGTTTGGAGTGTGTTGCTTTGTTGTTGCGTTTGGTTGCTATGAAAGAGCGGATATACCCACTACCTTTATAAGTGGTGGCGTGCGGATGTATTAAGTGTATTCTGTAAGCTTGGAAATGCATTCGGAGCTGACCAATTTTACCATCTGTTAAGATATATTGTAGGAAGGTATTAGACCGTGGATGGTCACAGAAAGTATTGGAAAGAGTTATTGTGATCGGTTTAGAAACCTGATCATACGTTTGACTGTGTGAGTTTTTGAGAGGTAATTTGACTACCGAGTGAGTGTGTGATGAGAGAGTGTGAGAGTGACACCTTTCGAAGTAGGATTTTTGATTTGGAATAGTTTATAGCGTTATGACGATGTGGTATCGACTTTGGAACAACCTTCCTAGGATGGGTAGAGCCGAGGATGAGGATTGACCAAAGCAAGGGTTTTGCTTGGGGATTTCTGAGTGTGTAAGTATTGGTATAGTAGAGTGTGAGTCGTGTTGTGTAGGACCTATACCCCATGGGGTTAGTCCCGTTGGTTGGATAATTAGAAAGATTTGGCAATGCCAATTCTGATAGATGATGCCATCACGGCAAGGACGGGTCATATCCGACACCCGACTACTATGGCAGTGAGACCTATAATGGAGAAATTGATTGAGAAATTATCTTGATGTTGGGTGAGCAGATATGAATGACCGTGAATATGAATTGACCGTGAGAAAGTATAGGACTGGACTGTAGAAAAACTTAGTCTTTAGGGGGATCGTAAGAAACCTCGTTTGAAAAGACTAAACCTTAGTGATTGATGTGATCCGTTGATGAATGGAATTTCCTGTTAATGACGTGAGTTGACGATTTGAGATTGAATTTCGGGGAGAAATTCCTTTAAGGGGGTGAGACTGTGATAACAGGTAATATTTTCCAGGGCTAAGTATTATAAAATATTATAGTTTTGTATGTTGGAGTCTTTCGATCTTGTTAGTTTTCCTGATGAAAGCTGAAAAGTTGACTTCTGTTGTCTATTTTGCGTATAAGCGGTTTCGGTTTAATCGGGAATTTGATGAAGTATGGAGTTCGTAAATGAATCATTTATGATTCGTCTTCTTGTTTTAGAGTGGTTTTGAGGTTTTCAGTGCTTTCCGGGAAGTTTTCCCGCGTTTAGCGAAAAATCGTCACGCAGCGCGTACCGGCAAGGCAGTTTATTTAAGTGTAGAGATTTATGAGGTTGGTAATGTGTTAATGGGTTATTTATTTAATAAATTCATAATATTAAAATAAAGTCGATTTAAATTGTAAATCGTGAGTGTGAGATTTGAAAGTTATCAGAAAAACAGTTATTTTCGTGAATTTCGGTAAAAGACTGTAACAGTCGTAAAAAGGTGAAATTTTGGGTGAATATAAGTTTCCAAGCTATATTTTGTGATTTGAAGTGTTTTTAAATGAATGAGCAAGGTTCGGTTGAGTTTTGTCAAAAAGTCATGTTTTCGGTCCGGAGTCAGCCGATAACGACTCAAAATGGATTTTTGTAGCTATTTATGGTGATAAGTGTCGTATGAATAATCCAGGTTTATGGAAAAATAATTTTGAACGCAATGAAATTGATAACTAAGTTTGGGTGACGTTTTAAATAGATGAAAATTTAGCTTTTAAGTGATCTCGACACAAAAAAGAAGACCCAAGACCCTTCTAGGATCCATTTTTGGTTAGAAAAGAACAAGGAGAGACAAGATGGCTATTTTTAAGCTAGCATGTCCCCTTTAGTACCCATATTCCACCACCGTATCCCATTTTCACATACATACATCATTTTGAAAATCAAAGCACAAAAACTCTCTTTTTTTTCTCTTTATATCCGGCCGAACCACAAGGGAGAAGAAAAATAAAAGTTTTGAAGATTTTTCCAAGAACCACGGGTAAACTTCTTATATGGGGTTGAATAACCAATAATCAAAAATGGGTTATAGAAACAAGGTATTATTCTTTCACACGCTCGCGATCGAACGAAAAATAAAAAAAAAAAAAAAGCTCATCAAACAAGTAAGTTTTTATAAAACTTTGAATTTAAGTTGTATTTTCGTGATTATGGTGATGTCTAGACGCTAGTTGTACAAGTTGATCGCCAAAAAGATCAAAACTTGAAATCAAAAATGAAAAAAGGGGTGTTTATGCGTCGGCTTAAAAAGAAAAGGAAGAAAAGGTTTTTGAGTTTAAATAAAATGGTTGTCGTGGTAATTTTTCGTTTTATAAAAATGCTCATAAGAGCTTATTTAGAAGTTTTGCTTATTCAATAAGCTAAGATATAGCTTATTTGGGCTTAAATGATTTTGGTATGGGTTGTTTTGTTGGACTAGCCCATCAAGGGTGCGTCCGATTTGTTTTGAGCCCAACTAGGGTGCGTTTGGTTGGTCACGGCCCAACAAGGGTCCGTTTGGTTGGTTTCGGCCCAATGTGGGTCCGTTTGGTTTCGGTTTGGGTATCAATTTGGGCTCGGCCCAATTGACTTTGGCTTATTTTCGCTTATTGAATTTGGCTTATATTAAGCTTATAGCTTAATGAATTTTGGCTTATTCGGTTTATCTTATTTTGATTTCAGCTTATTTGAGCTTATATATATATATTCGGCGTATTTTGAAGGTTATGGCTTATTGTTAGGGTTACCGGCTTATATATATATAGATAATAGTATAAGCTTATAGCTTATTGATTCGGCTTAATGGGCTTAAGGCTCATTGGGTTTGATTTGTATTTTGGGGTATATAAAAAGAAGTATGGAATAAGTTTCGCTATCGGGCTCAGTATTTTGGACCATGATGGACCATATGACCCAATATCAAATAAATAAGTTTGTGGACTTGTAAATGAACTAAAGAAAGTTGTGTTGGACTAAGAGAAGGACTTTTGTTGGACTTGTCAATTGTGAAGAGGTTATTTTGGCACGGTTTAATAAATCATGTCAATGGTATTGATATTGTGTTTGTCGGAAAAACGTCGAATTTGTGAAAATTGTTTTGGATAAAGGTTTAATACCTTGGAAAAGTCATAAAGACGTGCAGGTCATGCCGAAATTTTCAATGTTTTAACAATAAATAGTTATTTAACTTGAAAATTTAATACAATATGAAAGATGAAATTTCCCGAAATTTTTCTTAAACATTTACTATTTATAACCGTTGTGTCAATTTTAATTGAGGAAATGGAAGGGAGAATCTTAAGGAAGATTAAGTGTTGAGGTAAGCTTTTGGACATATTTAATGACGAAACATTATAACCTCGTTAGCCCATATAATATGAACAAAAATAATAATAAAAATATGTATAGTTTATTTAAATTACAAGTATTCATGTACAATATATATTAAATATATATGTCGTATCGACTACCGAAAATGTGGTTTATCTTTGCTTTGAGCTCTATACACATTCATTTCGCATTTTTTCATGGAGTATTTTGGGTGAATGTATCGTTTAGAAATTTAGGGTGTTGAGGTTTGTTGTATTGGTGTCACACTTTACACAAGTGTTTTTGAGTCGTTTCCGTGTAATTACCACACAACCATAATACGAGGTAAAGTTTTGATAACGAGATAAAGTTTTGGTAACAAGACGACGGTTTTTGTAATGAGTTAACGGTATGAGATAACGAGATTGGAATGATATGAATTTGGAATGGAATTTTAGGATGAAAAATAAGATTTGCGGTGAGTTTAGAGGCTACACTTATAACAAATAAGAATAATTTTTGTACGAGTATAGCGATATAGGAGTATAACTATATTAGTCGTTGCCGGGTACATTGTGCGCTTGGTAGAGATTTATTGTGTCATGCTTTATTTGAGATTGTGCGGTTGCTTTGATTGCTGATTAAGGTGAGTTCTCATAGCCCCACTTTTTACTGGTTTTTCCGTTGGGGGAAAATGATACTCAAATGTGTTTTGAAATGTTTTGAATTGATATGTGCGAAATGTGGTTTTGTTTTTGGGACAAGATATGTGCTTATGACTACTATGTGAATATTTTATGTTGTATGATTGTTTGGAGCGGATGGGTACGCCTACCTAGTATTTGTGTGATTATTAGAGCAGATGGGTACGCCTACCCAGGTTTGTGTGTGGTCCTGTCCTAATTTTAGTGCTCTAAGGCTGTAGGACCATTTAGGTGCGTAAGAGCCAGTATGATTATAGTGAGTAGCGGGGGATGAGCTAAAGGTTGTTTGCATATATTCACTGTCATATAGCACTATTGTGCACTATTGATATATTGGCATAGCTTTTGGGTTTAAGGTCAAACCTACGTGCTCACCAACATTATTGTTGACATTTTCCAGTATCATTTTCAGGTGTGTCAAATCAAAGGTATGTGATTGGTATTGAAAGAGAAAAGATGTAACCCAAGGAGACTGGGTAGAGATGGACGTGGTTTTGACTTATGTTAAGATTTTAACTTGTAAAGTTTTGTAAAAAACTTCAGTTTTAATGAGGTAATTATAAAGTGTATGATCTTGTATCTTATGCGATGAATGGTATCATCGCATCTCGTGTTTCCGCCATTGACGGGGTGTGACGTTCATTCTCTAATTTGATTAAATGGCTCTTCCTAAATATGCCTAATGATAGTCTACATCGATAGACTTTGTATCTCATTAGGAGTACACACTAAGCACGTAGAAATTAGGCTTCTCCTAAGTCAATCTAGATAAAATGCACCTCACCTATGTGCTTTAATGTTTCAAGATGATTACTTGTTCCCATGTAATGCAATTATATGGCGTCATGATCTTTTGATGCTACAATTTTAATTGTTTAGATATAAATGCAGTTGTCCAATATAAAGACAGTTTGTCTTCTTCTACAATTTAAGATAAAATATTTCCTTAGTTGTATCTATATATCACATGCTCCCTAAATGACTAAATGCTAACAGTTTACATGACGAGTACATTAAAATTATCATGTTTTGTATCTCATTTTTACATGTCTTTTTCTTTGTTAATCTGGTACGACCTACCGTATATTAAACTTAATATATGACTAATTAACGTTAAATGCCATAGAGTCTTACACATTAATCTCCGTTGATTCATGGTCATGAATGGCTTAGATAAACTTATACGCCTATATCTATATGTCCTTATGCATCTAGTATAGATTTTCTCACACTAGAATAAGTACTTCGCGTCAGTGTCCCCACAAATAAATAAAGCACAAAGAGCCGTAAAATTGTCTTATAACTCAATTGAGGTCATTTCCACCCACACTTTCCCTTAACATCATCCTCCCTTCATCCAAATAATCCACTCTTTCATCAATGAAAATAAGATACATATGCTAACCCTCCCCAAGTAGGTGTTTACATCTTAAATATTTTTATCCGAAATATTCAAGTATCTTTATAACTGCGATCACAACGTAAATGTCAATCCGAAAAATTCATATCAAGCATTTAATAAAATATGTTAAAAAGCTCTTCCTAAAGCTAAAATCTTACATCAACCCTCGTATGACAAAGGTCTTACGAGTTTCTACATAAGTGATTTATAGCCTCTTTAACATACACACCTTAAGACTAAGTAACTTCACTTCCGTTATCCTTTACATCCCCTTATGAATGTCATGATGGTTTATCGGTATGCTCACCTCATCATAATAATGATCGCACATTATCCATCGAATCTCAAAAGGAAAAAAAAGAAAACTCATCATAATTCATCGTCATTTCCTTCGCGATAATGTCCAAAAGGAAATATCTCACGAAAAATTTCGTCGCAAGACAACCAACGCCGACGTTCTCACCAAGAGGCACTCAAACAGACCCTTTTTTAAATCTAGGATCCCAAGAATGAGGAAACAAATTCTCTAAAATTCATTCTCAATTTAATATGTCTTTAACTATTAAATACATTACTGATAAATCCTCGACAAACTTAATCCTTTCATCCGAAATGTATAAGCATTTTTAAATCGCGAAAATGCAATTAAAATGGCACTCTTATTTTCATAGTCTAAGTCCGTTCACAAAAAACCTTAATCACGCCTCTATTATTATATAGATGGTTAATATCTTTCGTCCACATTTTTGCTGCCACCTTTAAGACAACCTCGTACCTCGTCGTGTGATTGTTCTATGAGCATTCGTAATACTCGAGAAGAGCTACATAACTTCGTGGATGAAGTTTATCATATGCTAACCGTCATCCGTTATGACATTATCAAGCTCATTGCCTCCGTCTTTATTTTTCTTCATTTATTCTTTTTATTCCACAATTTTATGTCACGGTGACACGAATTAACAGGGAAGGAAAACAACACCTGTTTACATATAATCCTTTAACCGAGATAACTCCTCAATAAAAGAACTCACATATGTGATTCTTATTCACTAGAAACCAACAATGTAAAACCGAGTCATCCTTAACACTACCAATCTCGAGTCATCCACCTAGTCATCTTCACAAGAAGATTCACCATTTAACCATTCCCCGCAAGTGAATTTCGTAATAAAATGCGTCACATCCTCATATCAAAAAGCCAAGTAAATTTCGTAATGAAATGCGTCTCATCCTCAAGAACATCCCACACCCGTTCTCTAATCATCCAATCATTTCCACTTTCTAGCAAGTGAAGAACACAAAGAAGATATTCAATCTTCAAGTGTTGTTGAGTCATCACAATGTCGTGTCTTTTACTTTTCTTCCACCATTTTCACATTTTCACCTTTGTTCGTCAACATTAACAACCAACAAAACACCCAACAAACCTATAGTCAACACCTTCCCTTTCCATTCATGCTCATCCTTCTTCGTTTATGTTTCCTCAACAAATCATCCTTATCATCAACATTTAGTTCGACCTAAAGTCTTACGATAATGTTTATCCTTAAACACCCCAAACATGAAAAGCATACATAATGCTTAACAAAGAAACCTTGAGGATTTAGGAATCTCTCAATACAACCCTTAGTCTATTCAAATCCACATCATCATCTTGGTTAGATGACGATACCATAAGGAACGTGTCGATCAAAATACGTTAATACTCCTTATCCAAATGACATCTTGGAAGAAGTCATTCTCATAATAATAGTGTGTCAATCAATAAACGAATTTTGTTCTCGTTTATTAAAGTCGGTATTATACCGAAGGGTGTTGGTCAAGTCTTAGTCCTTAAGCATGTGTCGGTCGAACCTTATCATTGGTTCCTAAACATTCTCATGTCTTAAGTATACGTCGTGTGTCTAGGTTTTAAATTTTCTTTTAAAATGTCATAGTTTAGAGTGCATATATCTAAGACATGCATGTCTTGTTCCCCGTTAGTTTATTGCTATATATATAGCTATCATCGTTATTATATATGTTCACTTTTCTACTAATTTTTTTTCTTTTGTAGCACACTTCCATATATTTATGTGCTTTGTTGCACGTAAATATACCCTTGATGTTCGTTAAGGAATTTGCAATAAAATTTGATCCTATGGAGCGATAGTGTAACCTTATACAATGGGATGCAAGTGTCATAGGAGTGAAATGAGCTTAAGGGTAGCAAGGCTTCACTTGGGATGATGCAAGCTCGCCTCTTTGGTTCAACGATTGAAGTTTAGTAAATGTATTATCTAATGGAATGAATGGCTTGGAGTGTCCACCTTTTTGTTTAGACAAAAGGTGGAGAAGAAGTGTAAACAAGTAACTTATACATTTTACTATGAGTTATAGTTTACATATTTTGTCATCATCAAAAAGGGGGGATTGTTGGTAGAAATATTACGATATTTAATCTATACATTCTCTTTATGTTTTGGTGATGACAAACATGTAAACTATAACACATAACGTAAAGTGCTTAAAGTTAATGTGATCAAAATCAAATCAATGGCAGTCATACGATATACATTCTCTCGCGTCTAAAGTTGCTTCATCGGAAGTTTGCAACGACGTAAATCACACTTAAGGTATGAATAAATAAATGCTTAATTCATTTTATGATCAAAGGAATTTTTATTCAACCTCACATTTTTTATAAAAATGTCACAAACATTTTTATAACTTTTACAAAACATTTTTAGATTTAAAAGAAATGTTTTATTCAAAATAAATATTTTGAATTTAAATTTTCTACCTAAAAGAAATTAAAAACTGGCTAGTTCCAGAAACACCTCCCCAGAAAAGGGGGACAAAAAAGTGGAGCGTCACTGGTATGGCCACCCCATTAAATTTAAGGTCTGGTCCAACTTAATTTATAAGGGGGCGACACACTAAAATAATTTTTAAGGGGATTTTCCGGTTGCGCAGACATAAAATCTCCCCAGTTTGCCTATAAATACTAGACTATTTCCCATTGATTTTCTCACCTTTTGCACTCATTCTTTTCTGTCTAAAATTAGTTTATACATCACCTACAATCCTTTGATCATTTAATCTTAAACATTTGTTTCCCCAAGTGATTAGTCAATTCTTTGGAGCCCAGTTTAATTTAGAGATCGAATTCTTTGAAGCTTGTTTACAGGACTCGTTATTATTAGCATAAATCTAAACACTAGAAGACTATAGTAGAAACCTTGTCTGGATGTATTAAAGATTATGCGGATCTAATCTTAATATTTGAAGATAGAACTGATCAATGAAACTATAATTATATGAACATTTATTCAACAACATAAGCTCCAATATTATAATAATAGACGGATACTCTTATAGTATTAGGGTTACTAAAGACCTTGAAGCTTAAGACTAAGATTTGATTTTGGTTTTGGTACGGAGTATCAATCTCTATGCCCTAGGACTCCTTTTATACCTACCAATGAGTCCTAAACGGCTACAATACTTTCCTATAGTGAATCATTAATCTTCTAAACAGTTATATAGTTATACGTATCTTTTACAATATATCTCAGTAGAAATCCCATACGAGATCTAACTTATAAGCTTGTAACTAATTCTTCACTAGCAGCATTAACTTCTTCAGCAGCATTAACTTTGTACTAGCAGTAGTAACTTTTGTACTAGCAGTAGTAACAACTTAGCAGTTTTTCTTCTAAGTCTCTAAGCAGTCTTAACTTCCACTAGCAGTAGTAACTTCCTCTAGCAGTAGTAACTTCCTCTAGCATTAGTAACTTTGTATTGATAGTTGTAACTTCACCAGCAGTCTTTAAACATATTAGTGTTGAATTTTCATTGAAATTCTTCAACAACACTAACTTTGACTGAGCAGAATTAACATCATTAAGGACGAGCAGTAATACTAACAGCATTAGAAGACAGGCTTTTTAATTCAAACAATCTCCCTTAAAAACTTGATATTTTTCTCCATAATCCATAAGTTTCTTTCAATTAAAAGCTTGCATAATCATCAGGAGGATAATTCCAAATACTTCATTGATTCTTAAGCTGTTTTATGAGAAGTTTAAGAAGCTAATATGCCATTTCACTGAAATAATCAACCTGAAGCTTCTTGTTCAGCATATCTGTTATTGTAGCAGGTGTGATGGGGATTATCTCTTTTTCTACCTGCATGTGTAAAATTATTCAGTTGCAACTCAAGTCAATACAATATCCACATGAGTCAAATATCTTCCAGCTCAAAAACTTGGTACCATTTGTTGACAACTCCGAATTTCATTTTCTACTTAGTGGTCAAACATTGTCTTCAAATCATTCTGTAACACCATATTCCAAGTCTTCCACTGGTCTTGTTGCTTATATTTCAGAAATAAAAACTTTTACCAACGTGTACAAATCTTCCAAGCCTCCACCCCACCTCCCCCCTCCCCCCTTTCCGCCCCTCCCCCCCTTTCCCTGCTAAAACTTTTAAGCATAAGACTAAAGACTCTGTACATTTGAGACTTTTCATCAACTCTCACTATTTGATAATAGCTTTTCTTTCCTTCTTTGTGGATCTTCCAGTCAACAATGGTTGGAGGCTTAGTATGTAACAACCCGAGTTTCACGACGCGTATGACGATCGCGAATTCGACGTCATAATTAATATTGTATAAATTCGTGTGAGCGAGCGACGACATTTAAATTTTATTTGTCGTAAATAATTATTTTTGTATTTTATTACGTACGGAAATTTGAAATTTTTATTTTTGACGTTTCACGAGTCACCGTTTGACCGCGCGTTCGTTAATCGTCTTAGATATCGTAAAAAATTTCGACGCATCTCGTTATTATTTTTAAGATCGTAAATTTATTATTTTTACGAATGTCGTCTTTTGTTCCTTGTCTTGAGCCGGACTCGCGTTTTAAAATGTACACATTTTATTAAATGTTTTAAATTAAATTAATGTGACGGAAACAAATTTAGTCACGGAAGTATAATCCCGAGCCATGATTGTTGTTTTAAATTAAGTAAAAGTATGGCGTGTCAAAAATCAAAACAAGAAAAGAGGGGAGGACTATTTTTGTCAATTGCCTAAACTAGTTTTCTATAAAAGGGAGGCTTACACACACATATAACTCTTTTTAGAAAATTTTGTCTTCCTCCTCTCCTCTTCACCTAGTTCGACCGGTAACCACCACCGGAAAAGTTTTCCGGTCACCGGAAACCGCCGTGGTCGCCGGAAAAATCACATGCATTCCGATCAACTTATATTTTCCGAATCCCCTCGTCATTTCCTACGTTTCCCACCAAAAATATATAACATGCAATGAGTATTTTTGGAGTTAGAGTTCGGGTTAGTTTCGAACATTTTCGGTTTAAATGGGGTGTTTATCGAAGCTAAATAAACGTTATGGAAGCTCGGTTTTAATTAAAAAGTTTATGGTTTTGGTGTTTTGGTTCGGTTCGAGTACGGTTAAGACAAGGGAGGGGCGAATCGAGTTCAAGTATTGTCCGATCTTGCTTATTATAGCTTTGTAAGTATTTTTAATACTTGTGTTACTTTTGTTTCCGCGATTTAATCGATTTAGAGTTATTGCATGTGATGAAATCCGATTATACTTGCGTCAAATAGGCTAGATGATGATATTGGGTGATTGAGAAAATGATTTTGATGGTGTTTTGAAAGGTATAAATTCGTGCAGAAAGTTTGGCACGGAAAACGAGGTTCGAAAAATCATAAAAACTGATTTTTGATGTTGAATTATGATAGAGTTCGTCCTAATGTACGTTTCGGTAATTCGAACGTCCCGTAACTCCTTATAACGAAGAAGTTATGGCGAAAACAAGATTTGAAAACTTGAAAATTGTCCAAACAGCTCTTGCAAAATGGTAGTTGCTGTCAGGAAACTAAACGCCCGTTTTGAGCACTTTCGAGTCCGTTTCGGCCTTCCGGCGAAACACAAAAGTTGCTCGGAATGATGTTTTACTTTGCCGCGAGGCTCGCTAGTTTTAAAATCGAGTAATAACGGGTCAAAACCCAAGGTCAAAGTCTGCGTTTTTATTAAAAATGTCAAGGTTCCTGCAGAAACTTGCAGGGTCATTTTCTGTCGAGTTTCGGGTCTCGGCTAAAACTAAAAAGTTGTCCGGAATGTCGTTTTACATAAAATCTCTTTTGAGTCCGAAGCGTGAAAATGTGATATAACGGGTCGTTTGGAGCGGGTCAGATTTAATTATATATATATACTAGCTTCATAACCCGCCCGATGAGAGAGTTAGCTTCATTTTACTACATAGTAAATCTGACGTGTATGTTTTGTGTATGTCTATGCAAGTATAGAACAAAGTAATATTTAACAGATAATATAAAAATAAAATGTGTTGATTTATATTAAAAAATGTTGCACTTTGTGGTGTCAATAATCATTACAGCTATCTATATATTTAATGAATAAAACAACAATTTTGACAAAAGCATCAGATGAGTACAATCATAGTTTAATGTACAGTCTCAGTTTGATGCTAGAAATCTAGAATCAAGCTTTTAGAACCCGTGTAATATAATTTTTTTTGGGAAAAGACTGCTCTTCAAGAAACGACCCATATATCATTGGTTCAGCAATGTTCAGAATATTGTAGAAGACATCATCAATGGCAGCATGATGTAATGTACCACTTCGGTAGTTTAGATTTGAAGCAATTTATTGTAGAAAAATGTGCCTTTGAGTTAGCCATGAATCAAAAAGGCAAAATACAAAGATTAGGCACACCCTAATAAAACCGTTTATAATTACCATTTTGCTGATCATGACAGGCTATATGTCCAAACATAGCACCCTCGTGAGAATATGTTCCACATATGTTGATTGATATGATATTTTATCTTTTTCAAACATTTGTTCATAGCCCCTAAGTAATACGAATGTTTTCAAATAAACTGTTCACCGTATGTATTACCAAATAACAAGTTTCAAACATTTGTCAAAGCCCATCAGAAATACTAATGATTTCATATAAGAAACTGTTCAACCGATGTATACAACTACATAGTGTAGAATCAATAGCTTAAACATACATGTCAGATAAAAGTTAATAGATACACCCCCGTTTTTGTTGTAGTCACTTGAGTACGTTCAATAATTGCAATTATGTATATTACGTTATGTAATCACATTTTCTTAACTTGAGCTTGTATCTTTCATCGTTAATCTATTATCTTTTCCAATTTTCTTGTTATCACTATGATGTAGCAATCTGAGAGGCATAAGAAACTTCACTGCCATGACTGTTCAATAATCAACCAAATTAGAATCACTAAAAGTTCAAATATTCAGGAATATAACATCTGTGAATTAGGCACACTGCAAAGATTTATAGTGAAATTACTGTTATCGCTGTTCTTCTTCCAGAATATATCTTTCTTTTGGTATTCAGATACCATTTTTCTCTCTAAAAGCATACACCTCTGGCCAAGCAACAGTTACAAAGATTGTTAATAATGTATCAAAAATGTTTAGCCAGGTAGCGTTATGACATTATCAAACATTATACAATACATATATTCCAGATTATATCTAATAAAAGTTTTGCGCATCTGGATTGAACATTTTATAATAAGATTCGATTAAAGAAAGTAGTGTACCAAAAGAATGATGGAAACTGATAAGCGGATCACTCGCAAAAGCTAAGCTTTTTGAGGATGGTATCACAGCCATATTGTACCTGTTATACAACACATTGTAAATGTGTTATTTCAAAAATTAATATTATGTCCAGAGGTTGCACTTTTAAGAAAAAGATAGTTATATATCATATTAACACAACCGTGTTGATAAGAGAGCATGACAGTATTTGTGCGTGTACATAGACGTCGGCTCATTAATATTTCTTGAATTCCAGAACTGAAACCATGCCTAGGCTATACGCTTTATGCAAATGAATACCAAGTGGCAATACCTTGCACCACTCAAGGAAAAATCTAAATTGCCTTTGAGCAGAAGGGCATTTAAATTGAACGTGGATGTATTATAAACTTCATTTGAAGTCTGTAAAAATGTTGCATGATTTAAACAATAGCAAAAAAAACTATTTCCTGACTAAGAGAAGCTCAAGTTACAAACAAACTTAGCGTAAAAAGAGTTAAGGATGAAATTATAACTTAGCATAAAAAAGAGCTAACCTACATGACTGCCTTTCCAAGTACCAATATATAGGTTGACCCATGACTACTGTTAGGAATACAAAATTCCTAGAAAAGTCTCGGTCACTTCATAGATATTGGTAAATGGCTCGTATAGCAATATTTGGAAACTTAGTGGGCTAGTTAGTCCAAGGCCCATGGAAAGCCCATGCAGGCCAAGACACATAGAGAGGGTGTTGGTTGGTTTTGTATTCTCATTTCACTTATGAATTATATGTTTCTTAATTTTTCTCTCTAGAATACATCCTTTCTTCCACTCTCTCTCACTAAGTTCCTTCCCATTTCATATCAAAGATTACTTGTATTCTTTAATTGGTATCAAGAGCCATGGAGTGGTGTGTTTAGTTTTTGTGTTTAAGTTTTCTTTTTGGTTCGTTTGTTTTTGCACAAATCGTCCTTTATTTTTTCTTTTTTTTATTCCAAAGCTATTGTGTAAACTAATGGATTATTTACCTTGGTAAATCTGATCTAGTATCAATAAGATATAGGTGTACAAGCTTTGAATCTAGAAAAATATCATTTTTAGTCATCTTTTGTGTTCAAAAACTTTATAAAGAACAAAATCTTGATTTAAAATTTTTCGTTGGGTGTTGATGTGGGGGGGGGCCCCCCCCCCCCCCCCCCCCCAAGGCTTAAAATCTTAAAGTTTCTATTTTTCTTGTTCCTATAGGGTTAGTAACACTAGTTGTACAAGTATTTTTGCAAAACAATCATCAAAAAGGTGTCTTTTTGTGTTTTTAAGTTTTTGGGTTTCGTAGTAGTGGAAGTCGAACAACTGAGTCGAACAACTCAAGTCGAACAACTGAGTCGAACAACTGAGTCGAACAACTCAAGTCGAACAACTCCACTCTAGTTGAAACCGAATAACTCCACTTTAGTTGAAACTGAACAACTCCACTTTAGTTGAAACCGAACAACTCCACACTAGTTGAAACCGAACAACTTGACTCTAGTGGAAACCGAACAACTTGATTCTAGTTGAACCCGAACAACTTGATTCTAGTTGAAACCGAACAACTTGACTCTAGTTGAAACCGAACAACTTGACTAAGTGGAAACCGAATAACTTATCTTGTGTGGAAACCGAACAACTTGACTAAGTGGAAACCGAACAACTCAAGTTTTCAAAATTATACGGTTTATTTCGTTGACTTGTAAAATCCCGTGAAACATTTATTTGTTTTTCCCGGTTTTGTCAAGAATTGTAAAATCCCGTGTAGTTTCATAAACTAAAACACTTAAAAGACAACTTAATTAAACACAATTTCTTTCTACCACCGTCCGATCAACCAAGTAATCTTTTAACATACACATTTCTCAATGACGACTCTTGCTGACAAAGCGATTCTTTCGGGTGCCGACAATCGTCCACCTATGTTGGAAAAGGATATGTATGACTCTTGGAAAAGCAGAATGGAGTTATACATGATGAATAGACAACATAGACGAATGATCCTTGAATCCGTTGAAAATGGTCCACTCATTTGGCCTTCAATTGAAGAAAATGGAGTACATGGCCAAAGAAAAATATTATGAGTTAACTCTACGGAAGCAATTCAAAGCCGATTGTGATATCAAGGCTACAGATATTCATTCTCCAAGGACTACCAACTGAGGGTCTATGTCGATTGGTAAGCAATCATTAAGTCGCAAGTGAACTTTGGGAAAGGATTCAACTTCTAATGCAAGGTACTTCATGACGGAACAGGAAAGAGAGTGTAAGCTTTATTGATGATTCAATAAGTTTGCTTATAAGAAGGGGGTACTCACTTTGTTGAATTCTACTTGAGATTTTCACTGCTACTCACATGACATGAACATCTAACAATATGAAACTGAATATAATTTTAATGAACACAAAAGTTTTTGATATACCCCTTCCTCCTGAATGGTGCAAATTTGTGACAGTGATGTTCAAACTGGTGAGATTTGCACACAAACAAACGAGTCGATCAGCTTCATGCATATTTTGGAGGACAAACATGGTATTACTGCAAATGAGGTTTGTTTAATGCATGATGCAATTACAGATCCGCTTGCTTTGGTTGCAACTCATCAGGTTGGGACCCAGTTCCTTATCAAACTGTCATTCAAAAATTAACACAAAACACTTAATTTTAACCACAAGTTTCATCATATCAGTCTCCACAGTATGGTTCACCTTATCAGTCTCAACAATACTTAACTCATCAATCATCAACACCTCTTTCAATCACTTATCCATCTAATGATTATCAGTCATCAATTCACTACAACATCTATTCTTCATCTTTATCTATACCTCAATTGGAATATCCTCCCTCAGTTGATCAACAATCTAAATTTTCCCAATAAGAATCAGGTTTAATTGTTCTAGTGTTCAAGAAAGGTGATGATCCCATTGATTCCATCAATCACATGATGTCGTTTTTGACTGCTGTCGTCACTTCCCGTTATCCCACTACCAATAAAACAGTCTGAGGAAACTCGTTCGAAAACCCTAGGCAAAGCTACCATTAATAATGGGAATGAGTAACATTGTCACATACCATTTCGGGGGAGACAAACTTCTGTAGCTGCAGGTACTTCAAGGACTTATACTCCGGGAGCAAGTGGAAACAATTCTGGAAAACAAAGAACGGTTATTTGCTGCAACTGCAAAGGGGAAGGCCACATGTCCAAATAGTGCACCAAACCAAATAGGAAAATGGATGATTCGTGGTTTAAGGATAAAGTGTTATTGGTTCAAGCTCAAGCAAGTGGTCGAATTTTACATGAGGAGGAACTCGCATTTTTGGCAGATCTAGGAATTCCAGAAGGTCAAGCCACCCAGACTGTCATAACTCACAATGCTATCTTATCAGCTGGATGTTTTGGGATGCATATGACTCTGATTGTGTTGAACTTAACACTGCAAGTTGCTCTCATGGGAATTTGTCTATCTCACATGGTTCAGACGCTCTTTTATGGAGGTACACAATCATGATAATGTGAATAATGATATGACTAATCAAGTTGTGCAGGCTATGCCGTCTTCTGAATAGTCAAATGTTGTGAACTCTTCAGAGACTGAAATAACCAGTGATAGCAATATCATTCCTTATTCTCAGTATCTGATTGAATCACAACAGGTAGCTGTTCAAAATTCTAACTCTTCTGCACAACAAGATGATTTGATATTATCTGTGATTGAACAACTAAAAACCCAAGTAGTTCATTATACCAAGACGAATCTGGAAAATAAAAGTGTCAATGATACTTTAACTGCTGAGCTTGAAAGATATAAGGAACAAGTTAAAGTGTTGAAAGAAGGACAAAACGGTGATTTAAAGAGTCAAGATAACGTTTCAGATTCATGTGGGGGGGTGGGCCCCCAAAAACAGTCTGTGAGATTGATCATCTTAAAACAAACTCTTTGCAGAACATTTAGACAGAAACAGGAAATCTTTATTGCAACGGTTACACTTCTCAAAATGATTTTAAGCATAGAAGAATCTAGAAACTTGAGGGAAATAGCCTTAGAAAAGCAGAACCAAACTCACCTAGATAATATCGTTTTTAAAAGAGACCAATCTACACAAACTGTTCACATGTTGACGAAATCCTTTCTATCTGAAGAAAGCTCAGCAGTTGGAACCTATGCTATATGTTGGTGATATAATTCAGAAAACCAATCCTATTGTGATCCCTGACTCAGAAGAGACCTTAACACTTGCTGAAGAGAGTCGTTCAAAAATGCTTTTAAAACATAAGGATAATATGATGCAAGAAAAGATAAAACAAATTGATACCACACCAATCGATTATGCTGCTCTTAATAAACTTTTAGTTAAAGTGATTTTGAAAAACACGTTTTGTGTCCACAAACTGAGAATTATCTTGCTGACAAGCCTTTTGGTCGCATAACTCTATGAGTTCCTCAGAACCCGATCTTTCTGATAGACCCACCAATGTTGAGGTTCCTAAAGAACTTCCAAAAGTCAGCATGGTTAATACGAGTTTGAAGAAACTTAAATACCATCTTGCTAACTTTGATGTGGTAGTCAAAGAAAGAACCACGCCCACAACTATCACTGAGGGCACGTGGGGTTTCAAACATACAAAAGCTTGTTTTAGGGATGAAATAATTCCATTTGTAAAAGCTCTGAAGGACTTATTTAGTACATTCAACCAACAATTGGTTGATGAACTTGCTGAAGTCCAAAATGTCTTCTATCAAATGGAACAGGCTGTGGAACAACATCGTGTAGAGTTAAAAACATTTGAAGTTAAAATGAATCAAGCTTTGAACGAAAATGAACGACTCTTGGAACAAGTGATGAGCAAAGATATGTGTACTGTTGATTTAATCCTCTTATGAATTTTGGCCTTCTGTGAATGTGCATGATGTGTAAAAGTGTCTCAAATCTTGAGACTGAGCTTTCAAAGGTTTTTGGTGAAAAAGAAGATTTTGATAAAAAATGTTCAAAAGGTTTACCACTCTTGAAAAACATTGCATATCGTTAGAAGTTGATACTCAACTTAATCAGGAAATTTTTCAAAGGGACAATTCTATTTCAAATCAAAGTGCTCCAAGTTTTGATCGATTGTTTGAATTAAATGAATTGAAGCTCAGTCCCAAGGAGAAAGGACATGGCTCATAAAAGAAGTTGAATGAGAGAATTAAAGTCTCTTGTGGAAATATGGATAAGGACTAAGATCAAACAGGAGACTTAGAAAGGATTGAAATCCTTAAAATTGAATTGGATCATAGGGTGACGCAAAGTTATTGCTGGGAGACATGAGCATTTGAGTAAAAGAACCCTATAAGCAACTTTGGACTCGAATTAAAACCAGCGATGTGTCGGAATCAAAAAGAATAATGTGCATGACTTAACTAATCAAAGTCAATCTAAGAAGCTCTGTGGAAAATTTCTGATTTAAATGCTTGTACTTCGGAAAAAGTTTTGGCGTCTCTTACAAATCTCATGGTGTATTGAGGGAAACTCAAACATAAAAGGATTTTGCTAATAATGAAGTTACACATCTCCTAGTGATCTCAAAGATAAATCGGAACCATGATATCCCTAAATTGTTGAAACAAAAGGCCTAGCTCACTCTGCCTATATTACGCACCACTCAGGAAGAAGCTGCAGTTCTTGGGTTCTAGTCGATCAAAATATTTAAAGCCAAACTGATCACACCTAGATCCAACCTTAGAATCTGCCTGTAAGTATACTAAACTAATTGAGGAGTTGCTTACAAACATCAGTCAAACCTGCCCTAGTATCAACAATACTGATGGAAAATTAGTGGCTGTGATCCCAAAGATGTGTGAGACAAAAGAGTTGGATTCACTAAGCCCTGTCACATCCTTAGGAAAACAACAAATTCACAAAATGTTGGTCGTCTTACATCAAACCTAGTTTCTATCAAACCTATGTTGTCTTCTATGTGGAGTAAAAAACGTTTAATATTGCTAGCCGGATTCAACAGCCTTCAGGCTATATCATAGGAAAGATAATGAGTTCGGCAAACACCAAGTTAGTACTCAGAAGTATAAGTAAAGCCCACCCTAGGAAGTCAAATCAAGTTTGTGAAAAGAATAAGATATGTGGTTGCACTAAAGGAAACTGCTCATTGTGTAGCATTCCATGTTAATGCTAAATTCTGAACTTAAATGATTGTTAAGTATTAATGGGTTGCATAGATAGAGAGACTTGATTAATCATGATTTGTGTGTTCTTGATTATATCAATATTGTGAATGCTCGTGCAAAATCTAAATCTACTAAGAAACACACAAAGAGAAAAGTTTGGAAACCAATAGGAAAGATGTTTACAACTATTGGATATATCTGGAGACCTACTGGTCGGACCTTCACTATCGTAGGAAATGCGTGCCCTTTAACTAGGGATTACCACTATACTGAAGCGGCCCCTACGGAAACAGTTGTTTAGATATAATGAAAACATCTTAAACATGCTGTAACATTGGTCTATTTACGGAAACCTAGGAAATCTAAAACTAATGTTCCTGTTAGCAAATCTAAGGTTCTTCAATCTGTATCTGCTAACAAAAAGGAACCCAGTAAATCTTAGGGATCCATAATTTCTGATGTTCCATCTTCCTCTCTTAATGAATGCAGGTCATCCAAATTATCCTCTGGTATTTGGACTCCGGCTGCTCTAAGCATATGACCGGAGATCGCTCTCAGCTCACCAATTTCGTCAACAAATTTTTGGGTACAATCAAATTCAGAAATGATCATGTGGCAAAGATTTTGGGATATGGTGATTATTAGATTGGGAATGTTACGATATCAAGGGTTTACTATGTGGAAGGACTTGGACACAGATCTTATTCCTCCGTTGGGGCATTTTGTGATTCAAACCTTGGGGTAGCTTTTCGTCAACTACAAAACTGCTGTTCGTTCGTAAATTTAGAAGGTGTTTGATTTATTGACTGATCTCAAGGCAACCAATCTGTATACTCTATCTCTGGGAGACTTGATGGCGTCCTCTTCATCTGTCTCTTGTCCAAGGCCTTCAAAGACTAAGTTCCTGGCCTATGGCACCGACGTTTATCTCGATCGAAACTTTGGTGCAATCACCTTTAGCTAGATATGGTCTTGTTCGAGGTTCTCCCCAAGCTTAAATTGAAAAAATTGGACTCATCTATGTTCTGCATTGTGCAATGGGTATGAGCGCAAGTAGAAACGCGCCCTCTCAACCTAAATCTGAAGACACCAATCAAGAAAAACTCTATCTGTTACACATGGATCTTTGTGGACCAATGCGTGTCACAAGTGTTAATGGAAAGAAGTACATCCTTGTCATTGTCGATGATTACTCACGATTCACATGGGTTAAGTTCTTAAGGTCAAAAGATGAAGCTCCAGATTTCATAATCAAGTTTCTTAAGATGATCCAACTGCGGCTTAAAGTACCTGTCCGACGCATCAAAACAGATAATGGAACTGAATTTGTTAATCAAACGTTGCATGAATATTATGAGAAGGTTGGTATCTCGCACGAAACATCTGTAGCTCGCTCTTTACAGCAAAATGATGTCGTTGAAAGATGGAATCATACGCTAATTGAAGCTACTCGCACAATGTTGATTTATGCAAAAGCTCCGTTATTTCTATGGGCTGAAGCAGTGGCTACCGCATGCTACACCCAAAATCGTTCCATCATACGCCTTCGTCACGGCAAAACACCATATGAGCTTTTACATGACAAACTTCCTGACTTATCTTTCTTCTATGTATTTGGTGCACTCTGCTATCCAACGAATGATAGTGAGAATCTGGGGGCAGGTTTTACAAAATAAAGGTCTGATTATTGTATTTTCATGGTTAATGCACCCTCGAAGATTGATGCATTTTGAATTCTGTATTCTAACTGACGCATACGCAGATTGATATCATTGAGACAATTCATGTAGAGTTCTTGATGGAGCTGATGCGATTGTGCTTTGCAATCACAACAGTTCAGGACCCGCACTTCATGAAAATGACTCCTGCAACAATCAGTTCAGGACTCGTGCCAAACCCTCCTCCTTTAACACCGTTTGTACCACCCATTCAAGAATGACTGGGAATATGTTGTTTCAACGTTGTTCGACGAATTACTCAATCCACACCTAGTTGTTGATCACTCCAAGCCCTAAAGTCGTTGCTCTATTGATGACAGTAAAGCTCCAAACCCGATGTATCTACCGGTTCACCTTCATCAACTACAGTTGGACCAAGATACTCACCATCACCAAGTAACTCTCAAACAACAACCGATACCCAACCTCCCGTCATTCCTAACGATGTTGAAGAAGACAATCATGATATTGAAGTTGCACATATGGGTAACAATCCGTACTTTGGTATTCCAATTCTAGAAATTCCTTCTGATCAATCTTCATCGTCGAATTCTATTCATAAAAAATGTGTCCTCCCGGATCACCAAATTCTGAAAACACAATAAAACTCAATGGGACTAAGGATCATCCACTTGAAATATTTATCGGTGAACTCTGCTAGACAGGTTTCCAAGGGCTGCAATTATCGCATGGAGCAAGCTCCTTTTCTGTTACTATGATGTTTTCCTCATTGCTGTTGAACCTAAGACGTATAAAGATGCTTTGACTCAAGCCTGTTAGATTGAAGCAATGCAAGAAGAACTTAATGAGTTCGAATGACTTGAAGTATGGGAGCTCGTACCCCGACCAGACACATTTATGGTGATTACTTTGAAGTGGATCTACAAAGTGAAACTAGACGAACTGGGAGGAATTTTGGAAAACAAAGCTCGATTAGTAGCCCGTGGTTACCGTCAATAGGAGGGAATTGATTTTGAAGAGTCTTTTGCTTCGGTTGCGAGATTAAAGGCTATAGAGATTTTTCTCGCGTTTGCTGCTTATATGAACATGGTCGTATACCAAATGGATGTAAAGACTGCGTTTCTGAATGGTAATCTACAGGAAGAGGTTTATGTTAGTCAGTCAGATGGGTTTGTGGATAAAGATAACCCCAATCACGTGTATAAGCTAAAGAAAGCTCTTTATGGGTTGAAACAAGCTCCACGCTCGTGGTATGA
>BQNB010058573.1:9805-37707 GCA_026074375.1 Tanacetum coccineum | reverse complement strand
AGTTGGTCGTGCCGACGCCTAAGTTTATCAAACATGAAAACTCTACAACTCTATTGACCACTTTTTTTTATTTTAATCATCAAAACATTTGAAAGGAATAAACCAAACTAGGCTCATAATAGTTTCAGAGTATAAAGCAATTTCACTAATATATTTGTGAGGTACGGGGTCATTTCATTGAAGCAGAAGAGATTCTAATGAGTTTCTACAAATAGAAATCTACGTACTCTTTCTATAAATGCTTTCAACAAATAGAAATCTATTCTTTTTTACAATTATTTCTAAAATGCTTTTATCAAAGTATTTGATTCATCCTTCATTTAGAAACATATAATTAAATAGATAGCTGAGTCTATTAGAGCAAGTAGCGAAAGGTTTTGTTAATATGGCAGATGATTTCTTTTTAGAAACCTGATGGCTTACCCCTGTTACTAACTATGTTAGAACACTTTGTTACCGGATCATATTATTAGATATTGAAATGGCTCAAAGCCCACTTCTAGAATAGTGCAAACTCATGTATTTATAGTTTTGATATCAATAATATTCTACACAGACCTTCACATAATCCTACATGATATCACGCCTCTCAAACGATCCTAAACCCTAACTGTCCCACTCGTTCTTCCTGTTGTCTCGACATTCCAGTCGAACATCAGTTTATTTTGTTCCATTCTTGACGTGATTTGTTTGTGTGCTAAGGTCACACGTTAAGTTTTCAAGACGTGCAAAGGTCATTGTCTTACGTTTATCGTGCTAAGGTCACGATCGTTTATTCCGTCCATAGGTCACGTTTTTCTCCTTCACTATTACTTTGTTTATTCGCCCTACTGCTCTTGTGTGCAAACCCTAACGTCACAATCACTTTTTAATACAACCCTAGTGCAAACCTACTATTTCATACAACCCTAGCGCAATCACCCTTTAAACGTCCCAATCACTTTGTTAGTACGAATTCACCAAAGACGTCATGACCGAAACTAGTGTTGTTGAAAAAAAAGAGGAAAACATTAATGACTTGTTGGTCAAACTTTTGAAACATTTGGGTATGACTGATAAAATGGATTCTACTAGAAATAATTCAAGTTCTACAAGGCCTCCTGTGCAACCTATAATTCCCACTGCCTTCTATGCATCGCCTAGCCCAAGCCCATTTTATCACCTTGAGGCCCACTATAGTAGCCCCAGTAGAACAGTAGGCCCACCACATGGCTTTGGTTTTCAATTGGCTAGCCCTTCGTACTTTGTGAGCCCGGTTCCAGCCCAGCCGGTCACCCCAGCCCAACAAGTGTCGGACCAGCAGATTATTACACCAATCGTATCCTCTATTGGTTACCAGTTTCATATGCCGGCCCAACAGCAGATTCAGGCCCATTTGGTTAGTTCTCCTAATACATTTTTGGCCCAACAGGCCCCATTTGGGCCAACAGCTTTACCAGTCGAGGTAATGAGACCCACGGCTGCCCCGGGACAGTCGGCCACTATTTTTAATGCATTCACTGCCAGGACACTTCATGATCTCTCTTCTGGCGCTTAGAACATGGACACATGTGCGAGTTCTCATTTAAATAATTCGGTTACTAGTCTTAGTACAGTTTTTAATTCGTGTATGTATCCGTCTGTTTTGGTTGGTGACGGTCGGGTGCTTCTTCGTTGTGATAGCACATGGGATCTTTACCCGGTCACGGCTCCATCTCTGATTCCTCATGCTTTCCTTGTCAGTCAACATACATGGCACCAATGTCTTGGACATCCAAGACGTGATGTGTTACGTCGACTTGTTTCTAATAATGTTATTTCTTGTAATAACGAGAAACCTCATGTTCTCTGCCATGCTTGTCAGCTTGGCAAACACGTGAGGCTTCCGTTTGTCAGTTCTAATACTGTCGTTACTTCTTGCTTTGACATTATTCACTCGGATGTGTGGACTTCACCCATTCCGAGTCTTTCGGGTTTTAAATATTATGTCTTGTTTTTAGATCATTAATCTCAGTTTGTTTGGGTTTATCCTTTGGTTAATAAATATGATGTTATGTCCAATTTCGTGTTATTTCGTAATTATGTTCGCACTCAATTTAAGTGTGAAATCAAGTCATTCCAATGTGATCATGGTGGTGAATTCGACAACCGTCACCTACATACTCTTTTTGCCCAAAATGGAATTCAGTTCCGCTTTTCGTGTCCCCAAACCTCTCAATAGAATGGAAAGTCTGAACGAATGGTTCACACCATTAATAACCTCATTCGCACCTTCCTTTTCCAAGCAAACATTCCACCAACTTTTTGGGTCGAAGCTCTTAATATGACCACACACTTACTACATATCTTGCCTTCAATTGCTATTGCTAATGACATTCCCTACACCTGTTTATATGGCAAAGATCCCAACTATACCCTTTTACGTATTTTTGGATGTTTATGTTACCCTCACCTTTATCCATCTCATAAACTTGAACGACGTGCAACACCCTCTATTTTTTGGGATATGCCTCTTCTCATAGAGGGTATCGTTGCCTTGACCTACACACCAACAAAATCATTATTTCACGTCATGACACTTTTGATGAAACGGTGTTTCCCTATGGCTCCACCATACCCAAATCCACTTCCGCTTATACCTTTTTAGATGATACTTTTGACCTACAACCTACTGTTCTAACTCATACTCCTAATACACCAACCCTACCCACTGATCCCTTACCAGATCCACAACCTTCACTCGAAGCCGCAACCCAACATCACCCTCTCACAGCCTAATCTACCCCAAATTCCCCATCTTCGGCCCAAATCAATTCCCCAGTCCAGCCCACATCCCCTGCGGCCCACACCACACCAGTCCAACTACCTCTTTCACACACGGAGGTTCAGCCCCAACCCACACCTGGCTTGACTCAACATGTACCCGCTATAGTCCAAAATCCTCCGGTTAACCCAAACCCCGACTCGATTCACCCCATGGTTACGCGTTTTCGTGTCGGGACTAACCGTCCCATTAAGCGTCTTAATTTACATGTGTCTTCGGTCTCTCCTTTACCAAAATCTTATCGTGATGCGTTTAATGATCCAAATTGGCAAAATGCTATGCGTGATGAATATACTGCACTTATTAAAAACAAAACTTAGACTTTAGTACCTAGACCACCGGATACCAATATTGTGCGTTGCATGTGGCTCTTTCGCCACAAGTATCTGGCGGATGGCACGCTTAGTCGCTATAAAGCGCGTCTTGTAGCAAATGGTAGTACACAGTTAGAGGGGGTTGATGTTGATGAGACTTTTAGTCCGGTTGTTAAACCGGGCACTATTCGGACTGTTCTTAGTCTAGCTGCTTCTCGACATTGGCCGTTTATCAACTCGATGTCAAGAATGCTTTCTTACATGGTGATATTTCTAAGATTGTTTATATGCATCAGCCTCTTGGATTTCGGGATTCTGTTCATCTCGATTATGTATGTTTGTTACAGCGGTCTCTCTATGGGCTTAAACAGGCCCCTCGAGCTTGGTTTTAGCGGTTTGCATCTTATATTACTCGGGTTGGTTTTTCTCATAGTCGTTGTGGCTCCTCTTTATTTATCTACAGACAGGAGACCGATACTGCTTTCTTGTTATTGAATGTTGATGATATTGTTATCACAACTTCTTCTGAGAGTTTATTGCAGCAGATTATTCGATCGTTACATCAAGAGTTTGCTATGACAGATCTAGGTCCGCTTAATTATTTTCTGGGTATATCAGTTACACGTGATGCTTCGGGGTTGTTTTATTCTTGACAAGGCGCATATGGTTAATTGTAATCTCAGTCGGACTCCTATTGATACTGAGTCTAAACTAGGAAGTAATGGTGATCCGGTTTTTGACCCGACTCTTTATCGGAGTCTTGCAGGTTCTCTACAATAACTCACTTTTACTCGACCAAATATTTCTTATGCAGTTCAGCAGGTGTGTCTTTATATGCATGATCCTCGGGAGCCTCATTTTTTGGCTCTTAAGCGGATTCTGCGGTATGTTCGTGGTACTTTAGATTATGGGTTACAATTATTTTCTTCCTCTACTACAGATATGATTGCATATTCGGATGCGGATTGGGTTGGTTGCCCTACTACTCGTCGATCGACTTCAGGTTACTGTATTTTTCTTGGCAACAACTTACTCTCTTGGTCCTCTAAGCGTCAGCCGACGCTTTCGCGTTCCAGTGCAGAGCCAGAGTATCGTGGTGTTGCCAATGCTGTTGTTGAGACTTGTTGGTTGCGCAATTTACTGCGTGAGCTGCATACTCCTTTGTCTTCCGCTACGCTTGTTTACTATGATAATGTTAGTGCTGTTTATTTGTCCTGCAATCCGGTTCAACATCAGCGTACGAAGCATATTGAGATAGACATACATTTTTTTTGGGATTTAGTTGCTGCTGGTCAGGTCCGTGTACTTCATGTTCCGTCTCGTTATCAGTTTGCGGATATCTTCACCAAAGGCTTGCCTTCGGCTTTATTTGAGGAGTTTCGCACCAGTTTGAGCATTCGGTGTCCTCCCACTCCAACTGCGGAGGAGTGTTAGCCCATATTATTATTAGTTATATGTTTGGGCTCAAGCCCGAGTCTAGAATAATCCATGTAATATATATATTGTATTGATTTGATGATTAAGAGAGATATCGATATTTACCATCTTACAAGAAGTTGGTTAGAAGAGAGAAAAAAAAGTATAGCTTTTTTTCACATATACTATTTTTCTATACGCTTAGATGCCAATTTTACCCTAAATACCTTCATAAAATCCTCCATATGTGATATGGGCTGTGGTCAAAGGGACTCCTCTCAGTGCTGACATTGCTTCATTTGCATGTTTAACCACTTGTTTTATCCTATGCAAATATATTTGGAATAGGACTTGGTTATATGTTACAATATGGAGTCACACAAACATGAATATTCACTTGTTCATATATCGGTTTTTAACTATTTATTTAAATCTTGGTGCCCATAGTAAGATGTAGAGGTGGCAAAACGGGTGGGCGGGCGGGCACGGGCACTGGGCAAAACGGGCAACGGGCAACGGGCACGGGCTAAAACGTGCGGGGGGGGGGGGGCAACGGCCAAACGGGCACTTATGGGGATAATGGGATGTGGGCGAATCTTATTTTTTGTAATTCTTTAACGTTTTCGCCGGTTTGTTTTTACGAATTCGCCGCGTTTTTACGATTTTCGTCTGTTTTTTTTTTACGATTTCGTCAGTTTTTTTTACGATTTCGTCAGTTTTGTTACGATTTTCGTACTGGTTTTTTTTTGAATTTCATCCCGTTTTTTTATCGATGTCGTACAGCTTTTTACGATTTTTCGTCGTTTTTGTTACGTTTTCCGTCAGTTTTTTTTTACGATTTCGCTAGTTTTTTTACGATTTCGTCATTTTTTACGATTTCGTCAGTTCTTTTACGTTTTCGTCATGGGTTTTTTAGTTTTTTTTTAACGTTTCGTTCGTTTTTTTAAGATTTCACTCGATTTTTTTTTTACGATTGTCATCAGTTTTGTTACGTTTCGTCTGGTTTTTTTGACGTTTTACGTTCTGTTTTTTTTCGTCTTCGTTGTCTTTTTTACGTTTTCGTCTTTTTTTTACGTGTCGTCCGTTTTGTACATTTCGCCCGTTTTTTACGATTTCGTCCGTTTTTCATGATTTCTTCTGTTTTTTTACTATTTCCGCCTTTTTTTACGATTTCGTCATTTTTTTAGCGATTTCGTCATTTTTTTACGATTCACGCCGTTTTTTGTAACGATTTCGTCAGTTTTTTACGTTAGAAAAACTAGACGAAATCGGTTAAAACCAGACGAAATCATTAAAACCAACAGAAATCGTAAAACCAGACGAAAAATCGTTAAAACCATACGAAATCGGTAAAAAAACCGACAAAAACGTAAAAAAACGGATGAAAACGTAAAAAAAAAGAGAGCAAAAACATAAAAAAAACTGACGAAATCGTAAAAAAAAACGACGAAGCATAAAAAAAACTGACTAAATCGTAAAAACGGGCGGAATTGTAAAAACGGGAAGAAAAGGTAAAAAAACAACTGTAAACGTAAAAAATTTGACGAAATCGTAAAAAAAAACTTGAAATCTTTAAAAAACGACGAAATCGTAAAAAAAGCTGACGAAAACGTAAAAAAACTGACGAAAACTTAAAAAGAACTGACGAAATCCGGAAAAAAACGACGAATATCGTAAAAAACTGACGAAACTCGTAAAAAACGAGCGAAATAGTAAAGAAACGGATGAAAACGAAAATAACTGACGAAAACGAAAAAAAACTGACGAAAATGTAAAAAAACGAGCGGAAACGTAAAAAAAACGAGCAAAAACGTAACAAAACGGACGAAAACTGGAAAAAAACTGCCGGAAAAATAAAGAAACTGACGAATCGTAAAAAAAAGACGAAATCGTAAAAAAACGACGAAATCGTAAAAAGCTGACGAAACGTAAAAAAACTGACGAAATCGTAAAAAACTGACGAAATCGTAAAAAATGAGCGAAATCGTAAAAAAACGGACGAAAACGTAAAAAAACTGACGAAAACGTAAAAAAAACTGACGAAATTGTAAAAAAACTGACGAAATCGTAACAAAACTGACGAAATCTTAAAAAAAGAGTGAAAACGTAAAAAAACTGACGAAATCGTAAAAAAAAGGACGAAAACGTAAAAATTGACGAAATCTTAAAAAAACTGACGAAATCATAAAAAAACTGACGAAATCGTAAAGAACGGACGAAATCATAAAAAAAGGGTGAAATCGTAAAAAAAAGAGCTAAATCGTAAAAAACGGACGAAAACTTAAAAAACCTGACGAAAACATACAAAAGTATATAAATCAAAGATAATAATACGTGTTTGAAAGCTGAAAAGTGACGGGCAAAAACAACTATTAAATAAAGAAGAACCCGCCGGGTAGCCCATTTAGTGTTTTACATGTGCCCATAAACGCCCATTTAGTGTTTTAAATGTGCCCATAAGCGCCCATTTGGTGTTTTACATGTGCCAATAAGCGCCCATCAATAATAATTTGATGGGCAAAAAATGCCCCATAACTTTTAAAAAGATGTCAAAAAGAGCCCATGAATTATCAAATGGGCTAAGATGAAATGAAATCCATTTATTGATTCCATTGAAGCATACCAAACATACCCCTTTGAAGCTTTGAAATTGAAACGAAACTTCCTGTCATAAACTTGACCTGCAAAACATTTTACATAAACTTCCCCGCCTATGAAATTATAACAACACCACCAATCACCGTCGTAACACCGTCGCTAACCAATAATGGTCAATAACAACAACAACAAACGCAAAAGAGGCCGTAACCCTAAATCCCAAACACCCGAAACCCTAACTCCATCCCCATCACCATCACCACCACCACTTGCTGACGTCACCACCACCGCCAACCTCCGCCACCGCCGCAACCCACCAACCGAAAACGGCAAAACCCTAATTCCAGATTCCAATGGGACACTAACTGAAGATGTGGCTATGGGGATGAGTGGTAGGGTGGTACCGGCAATGGATGCGGTGGTGAAGGTGTTTTGCACGCATACCGAGCCGAATTTTTCGTTACCGTGGCAACGAAAAAGACAGTTTAGTTCTAGTAGTAGTGGGTTTGTTATTAGTGGGAGGAGGGTGTTGACTAATGCGCATTCGGTTGAGCATTATACGCAGGTCAAGCTGAAGAAACGTGGGTCGGATGTTAAGTATGTTGCCACGGTACTTGCCATTGGGACCGAATGCGATATTGGTATGATAATGTGTATTCATCGCTGTCTTTTGAATCGTTGAGTAGTTAGTATTGTTCCCTTTAACATTTTAGGCGTATATGATAATGTGCATTGAGGGGGTATTTGTATTTGGTTATTTATAGGGTTTTGGTCATAAAATAGCAACGGACTCTTCCAAATGTACTGTTTTGGTACGTGAACTAAAAGTGTTCGAAAATTTAATGTTGATGACATGTCATGGGTATTTTGGTCTTCTATCACGTCGGTACATTTGGAAAAGTTCATTGCTATTTTATGACCAAAACCCGTTATTAAAAATGCCACGTAGGTTTTTTGCCGGTTTACCAGGTTTAACCGGTAGCCTGTGAACATTGGTGCATAATAGAACAAAAAATGAAATGTACCGATTTGGTACGTGAAGTAAAAGACTAAAATACCCATGACATGTCATCAACATTAAATTTTCAGTTCGCATACCAAATAAAAGTGGAGCACTTTTTAATTTACGTACCAAATCGGTACGTTTGGAAAAGTTCGTTGCTATTTTATGACCTAAACTCTTATTTATAATGCGTTGTGATTATAGTTATTCGGGTAAATGACCTGTTTTAGTCATTGTATTTGATTTATGCATCCGAGTCATTTAAATATAAGGTTTTTTTCTTTTTACAAGAAACTTAACATTCTTGTATACAGTTTATCATTCTTGAAAGCAAATTAAGGGATTTTCGTTACAAAATGATGCAAACATGTCACAATGTGTATTCATACTATAAGCTTTTAAAAATTAGGATTCTTGAACGGTTACCTAAGCAGCAGATGCTATCTCTCCCATTACATTCTACGAGAGCTGTTATGTGATTTCAATTATATATAAATGCATAAGCAATTATCTTAAATACCCCTCAAGTACTTTCATCACTTATTGTAGTTCTGAAATCATTTGTATGTAGCTTTGCTTACGGTGGAAGATGATGAGTTTTGGTTGGATGTATCACCTGTGGAGTTTGGGGAGTTGCCTGCACTTCAAGATGCAGTCACAGTTGTTGGGTATCCAATTGGAGGGGACACGATATCTGTTACAAGTGGGGTTGTTTCACGTATAGAGATATTATCTTATGTTCATGGGTCAACTGAGCTTTTGGGATTGCAGGTTAATAAAGTTTTTCTAACCATGGTTTAAACTATATAAGTTTTGCTGTTTACTAACCGAGATCTATCTGAGTCTAATGCAGATAGATGCTGCAATTAACTCGGGGAACTCTGGTGGACCTGCTTTTAATGACAAGGGAAACTGTGTCGGTATTGCATTTCAGTCTCTTAAGCACGATGATGCTGAAAACATTGGATATGTCATACCAACACCAGTGATAATGCACTTTATCCAAGATTATGAAAAAAATGGATCATATACGGGTATTTTTGTTATAAAACCATTATTTTGCTTTTGCATATTCTTTATTAATGATCGCTATTTTGTTAATTTCAGGATTTCCTATTCTTGGGGTTGAGTGGCAAAAAATGGAAAACCCTGATTTGCGCAAGTCTATGGGGATGAAAGATAATCAAAAAGGTGTTCGTATTAGAAGAATTGACCCTACTGGCCCTGAGTATAAAGTTTTAAAACCATCTGATATTATTCTTAGTTTTGATGGTGTTGATATTGCCAATGATGGAACAGGTAATCATCTTTTTGATGACATATATTATTTTGAACACATTTACTTTGATGTTAAAATATATCAGCTATACATTCATGTTACGACTATCCTTTTCTGGTTTATAGTTATTTTCTGATTTTCTCTTATTGCAACTGTCAAGTTATATGCTATTGGCATCTCTATTGACTGATATATGCTCATTGGATATGTATTCTATACTTTTATGTTTTTTTAATTTCTATGGCATCAGATTCTTGGTGCTTTCCCTGATTAGGTTTTTAACCTTTCTTTTGGTGAGTTTCAGTTCCTTTTAGGCATGGAGAGCGGATAGGTTTTAGCTATCTTGTATCACATAAATATACTGGAGATACAGCTCAAATCAAAGTACTACGTGAATCTAAGATCTTGAAATTTAATATCAAATTTGAGAGTCACAGAAAGCTAATCCCTGCACATAACAAGGGGAGACCTCCCTCATATTACATTGTTGCGGGATTGGTTTTTACAACTGTTTCAGTTCCTTATCTACGTTCTGAGGTGCGCACTTTGCTTAAATATTTTTTAATGTTCTCTAATTTCTATATGTATCTCATAGAAAGATGGATTCCAGCCATATCACATACATGTAAGTTTTCCAGATAATTTCAATTACAATATGATAACAAATAAATCAACTTTTAAGTTTTACAAATTAAGTAAACTGCATATATCAAAGCCAAGCAATTTAGACAAGATAAGGAAACTTATAAAAGGTCACATTTATCTAACTAAGCCAATATAATTATTCTGGGCATTGCGTGTATGTTGTTAACTAAATACCACATATGATACCGTAACATTTATTATGTATCAGTTTCAACAGTTACATCGTCTCTACTATGTTACAAACTTAATTGTACAACGTATGAGGGATTTTGCGTGTATGTTGTCCATATCATACATCGTATCGAGCTAACCAAATACATCAATGCCTGAATATTATATGTATAGGTTAGATTTAACCTTTTTATATGTATAGGGTGTACTTATACCATGTTGGTCAGATAGAACCATCTATAAAGCTGGGTAAATTACTTTCCCTTTGTATGTATGTTATTGCAATATGACTTTCTGTTATATTCATAATGTAAAAAATGTAATCATCTAATACATGCCATCTGTCCTAAGATGCAATATGTTAATCCAACTCTTCATAACGCGTAAGAGTAATGTTTTTGATATCTCTTCATTAGCCCCTCATGCAATCACTTTCTTTGTGTCTTCATATGATGAGACGATGAATAGGCAAATCAAAATGAAGTATGATTGTCATGAAGCATATAAAGATATGTGCGGAAGTTTGT
This sequence comes from Tanacetum coccineum, assembly GCA_026074375.1. NCBI lineage: Eukaryota > Viridiplantae > Streptophyta > Magnoliopsida > Asterales > Asteraceae > Tanacetum > Tanacetum coccineum. The sequence continues at coordinate 26,951 of BQNB010058573.1, read as the reverse complement.
TCAATGAATGTTGTATGAAATATTAATGTAGTGGTTTTAACAAATAAATAGCAGGCTATGAAGTATGAACAATGTCGAAGATCGTAATAAAAGAACTTTTGAATATATTAATTGTTGTTCGCATAGTATTGCAATATCGTTTGCACGACTTGTATGAAGGTGCAAGCAATTTACACAATAAATGTTACAGTATCATAACACTTTCTTCTCTAAACGTTTCCAATTTCTGTAAATTGCTTTGTCAAATGTTTGGCTGTTTATACGGTTGCTATATACTTGAAAAATATAGGGTATTTTATCTAACATACAAGTTTTTTCATATCAAAAATGTAAATATGCTAGGCAACTTGCTAGTAAAACACTAGTTTACTGATTATGCATGTTTCAGTATGGAAAAGACTATGGATATGAGGCCCCTGTTAAGCTGTTGGACAAACTCCTGCACGAATTGCCAAAGTCACAAGATGAACAGATCGTAGTTGTCTCACAGGTTCCTAACATCCCTCCTTCATATTAGCATTGCTAAATGCTTTTTGTTATTTACTTTCTGCACAATTATGTAACCCTTATTCTGTCAAATGTAAGTATTAAACTCATTTTGACACATTCATTGAAGGTACTTGTGGCAGATATTAACATTGGGTATGAGGAGATTGTCAATACTCAGGTTAGTCGTCCTATGAAATATATAGAAGTCTCTGTATGAGCATAGTAGTTTCTGTTTTATGGTTTTTTGCATAGGTTATGGCCATGTCCATGTCCATGTACCTTCAATGTATCTTGTAACCTTTATAGGTGTTTTTTGAGCAAATATATTCTTCACAAGTTTTACCAGAAAAAAATGAAATATAAGGAGGTCAAATAATTATTACCTTTGACTAAAAAAGCTCTTTAGAACTTCGAGTTTGGTTAAATAGGTTAAATTGCATTAGCATAATACAAATAATGGTATGCAATCAAAGAAATAGCACAGGAGACGGTATTTGACCAAGACTTGAGTGATTACACCAGGGACCAACTGTAAATCATTAAAAGCCCCGGCCAAACAAAAAAAAAAATTTATTTTATATTTTTTAGCTGTATTTTCTTAGGCATAATTTGGTTTAATTTTGCTATTAGCGAGAGGGATTACATCTGGTTCTTTTGTACCTAGTTAAAAATTTGGGATTTGGTTGAGGAACCAGTCATTGTGGTTATATTCTTACATTACTTCTATTTATCCTCCTTTTAAAATTTGTTATAGTTCTTAGCTTTCAGGACAGCAAGTGAAGATATTAAAGAGCTTGCCAGAATTGGTAGAAAGCTGCGCTGAAGACTATCTAAAATTCGAATTGATCATACCAACAGGCTCAGTTTATATTTCTGCAAGTGATGATTATTTGTTTACGTTAAAGGTGGCATTGTTGGACATCGTAGACTTTAACCCGGGACCCATACTTTGACCCAGACCCATATTTTGACTTCTTATCCAACTGACCATCTTTCTAAAGTAAAGACTATAGACGAGAGTTCCGGGTCGACTTAATTTCCAATTTATGACAACTGACGACCATATTTTGACCCCTTATCTAACTGGCCATCTTTCGACCTATAATTAGTAATCAAAAGTCAATACAGTTAGTCTGATAAGTTAACTAATTCTATTTTTAATATGATACGACACATCACAAAGGTTTTGCCAGATAATGGATGCTACCAAACAAAGTACGCAAGCAGCAACTGTGGTGACAGCCTCTCAACACATTGTATACCTTCTGGCCATGTCAGATTGATCTTAAAGGCCTGATAAGACTTAAAAGTATGATCATGTGTCTTTCTGCATAGCGACATAAGTCAGGATCAATGCAGTTTCTAAGAGCAGGACATTTTGGGGCTTGGCAAATTGGATCCGCTGGGGATATCGATTATATACGAGAGTACATATGGCATGGCGAAGTAAGAAGAAACGTGATGTTCTTTATCTTCCATTTTGATTAATTGCCAGCCCACATTTTTAATTGTTTTTTCTTGATAGATCTTGTGTATAGGTTTTTGGATATTGATTGTAGCATTGATAGTCGATAAAACCTAGAGGTTGATGTCTGTGAAGTGAAGAGGCTGATTGTATTATTTATATAGTCATCATTATTATTTGTACGGATTTTTAATGATTGAATTATAACTCATAAGTCTTCATGAGAATTATCGATCGGTGTTTATGGTTGTGTTGATATTTGACATCAAATATCTTTAGGAAGTTGCAAATATCCAGCCGATATGTGTTTCGGGTCACCCAGCATTTTGACCGGTACAAAAGTTTTACTTGTTTGTCCGATTATTTTTTGTGTTGCGCAATGTGTCTGTTTCGCTAACTTGAAGGAATTGTAAGAATCAGCTTTTGCTTTACCGTAATTGTTGACAAGGCGGAACGAAGACAGAGTTACAGGAATACCATCTTTATTATATGTTTCATTAAATAGTTTCCCTTCAAATTTTTTTAACTGTAGTCGTCACTTAAATTATTCAACAAATTGCCCGGAATCCTGCATTTTAATGCAAAGAGGCAGAATTTTAAGAAACCTGAAGGGTTGTGTACTTTTTGTATATGACGCGTTAACGTGTAACGTGACCTCAATCGATCTATTCATAAGCGATTCTTGGACAAAGGCAATGATTAGTAACAATCACCTACTGGAGTGTGGCAATTAGTGATGTCTGGCATGCCAAAAAAGAGAGCTGCAATATCCCCACAGATAAACTTTTGTCTACCACTCAATCTACTCCTACTTTCCTCTTCTGGAAATAAGCTATATGTTCATCGCGCTGTGTTTCCATTATCGGGAACCGGAACCATCAAAACAAGACCCCGTAACGTCTCAATCTTCCATTCTCTTTCACTTTAACACTTTGAGCATTTTCTTTATTATAAAACAATGGTTTTTGTACTTTAGATTCTACCATAAGCCCATGACTACAGTCAACACATCATGGCTAGAATTTTAGGCGAAACCCGTCAAGAAAATGGCGAGTGGGTCCAAATACCTGCTCCATCAGAGATCACAGTTAGTCCAGCTCTTCTGTGGGTAATAGTCTCTATAGCCGCAATTTTTTTCATATCCGGAGTCTTTCATGTTTTATTCAGATTCTTCAAAAGAAGTGAAACTTATCAATATCCATCAGTCTCTTATTCCAACCGTCCTCAGTCTCTTGGAAGACAACTGCAACAACTTTTTCGGTTACAAGATTCAGGTTTAGACCAGTCTTCCATCGATAGTTTACCAGTTTTTGATTACAAACACATCACGGGGCTAAAAGATCCTTTTGATTGTGCTGTTTGTTTATGTGAGTTTTCCCCTCATGACAAACTTAGATTAATTCCAATATGTAGTCATGCTTTTCATATTCAGTGTATAGACACATGGCTTTTATCAAACTCCACATGCCCTCTTTGTCGGGCCAATCTCAGTCTCGGTCTCAACACTGAGGGCCTGTTATTTAATCATAACGGGCCAAGGGAGAACTCAATGAATGTCTCGACAAATGGTATCGAGAGGGTATTTTCTGTAAGGCTAGGAAAGTTTAAGAGCTTTATTGAAGGAGAAAGATCGAATGGTGGGGAAATTAGTAGGTGTAATTTGGACGCAAGAAGATGCTTTTCAATGGGTTCGTTTCGATATGTCCTTAATAATGTTGATTTGCAAGTGGCATTGCTCAATGTTGAAGACGACGTAGGATGTGGAAGAACCAAAGATGTTATGGATGGGAGGAAGATTAAATATGATAGTTTTTCGGTTTCTAAGGTTTGGTTGTGGTCCAAAAAAAGGAAAATTTCCGGTTCATCATTAGAAAATGAAGTTGCAGGAGTTTCTTCTTCTCAAAATACTATTTGAAATAGTTTATGTTATTATCGCCACATGCAACAAAAAAACGTCGATTTCAGGTTTGAATATGATCTCAGTGTTCTACCGTTGAAACATCAGAAGTTTACCTCTCCATATTGGTCATTTGGTTGCGAGACTAGATGGCTGAAATGATCAAGGGAGACCTCCGCTGACCTCTCTTTTACTTAGTTATCACTCCTTTGCGTATGTCATTACGCAACCATAAATCTAAGAACAAAGACACTATATAATTTCTCAATTTTACAGTAATATGTTTTAAAGGTACTTATGGTTCTATCTCTATGCTACTTCGTATCAGTTAGTCTAACCTGTACGCACCGCGGGGTTTATGTCCCTTAGGTACAATCTAACCTTACACCTTTTGTGGACATAGATCAGATAGAATTGAGGTTATGATTAAAGAACAAAAAAAAAAACAAATCACAGGACCAACAATCAGCAGTTTTAACTAAATGCAGATGTGTTTTACAGTCTTATACAGCTATCCAAACTCTCTTTTGTAAAGTTACCATTTTTTTTTCTCGTACAATGGAGATAGTAATACAAAACGGTACAAAAACATACTGTAGTAGAGTTACCAAAAATCTTTGAACTCAGTGGCTTCTTGAATTAGAACTTTTTTTGCAGCTCAATTAGTTGCTCAAGGGTAGCGAGAGACAGTTTGTCTTCAGTTACAACAAACACGGTCTATGACTATGCTGATTCCCAAATGTAACCCCTATACTTGATGAGAGTATTGCATTCTTCCCGGTTTAGGCTTCAATACCAGATTGTTATGTTGTGCATGAAATTCAATACCTTATTTGAAACAGATACAGTCCAGTCCATCTGTTCAGCTTCATACAACTATTTATGTCCAACCGCCTGGTTCATCATGTCTAGACCCATATTAAGCAGACCACGTATATGTTCATTGGATAAAATCTCAAACGGGATAAGATATTGCCATCTCAGATACCAATTGCTTACTTCTTGAATATTTGGTTGGGAGCACAACCAGTGGTATAAGACTTCTAGCCATTTATTTAAGAACACAATCATTATGTGAAGCATGTGATGAATGGGGATGACATTAACCCATTTTCTTACCCAATAGTACTGATCAAGTTTCTGATCTGCAGGGTTGACTTGAAACTCATGCATTACTGCCAACAACTTAGGACTTATACATCGAACCATTATTTGCTCCCAAATTTCCCGATCAAAAACAGGCTTCCATGGTGATAAAATGGTGTATGCTGACACGTCACTAGGATGCCACGCGTTTAGAACACTTTCTAATTTGGTACGTACAGTATCATATAAAATCGAGTGCTTTTGACCCAATAATGGTAGCCAAGGGTGAACCCAAATATGCATAGGAATTGAATCCGTATGTGGATCCCATGAGTTAACCGCTGCCAATAATTTTGGCACAACAATCTGACCTAGAATTCTCTGAAGAGCTGGATGAGGAAGTAATCGTTCCCAAGAGTAAAGAAACCGCAACAATGGTTCAGGGTGCTTGGCTTGCCAAGTGTTGATGCTGGATCTCATAACAGCACATAACACAACTTCCATGAAGAGCTGAGCATAGGGTGAATCAATCTCGTCTCCTTGCAGAAGGTCTTTCCATACTGACATAATATCTGTGTGGTCTGTTGGCTTTACTAGTGGGTCCCATCCTTTAAATAGGCTAGAGAAGAAGGGCAAAGCAAACGAGCACGCGATTGTAGACAAGCCATAAAGCTTGTACTCATCAGGAAACCTATTTTTCATGTACATGAACGAGTTACCAAGCGATTCAAGACTCAAAGTACCCGAACGGGACTCGTTATTTAACTGATTTAAAGCACTTGTAATTACTTCCAAACCATCGAGTTGCTTTCTTTTAGGATCATCTTGGTTTTCTTTTACTATCATTATTGTTTTATTAGGCTCAAGTAAACGGAAATCATCGTTAGTGACATGTTCTGTTTTCTTCTTTTTCAAAGGCCGACTTAACGCCTCATCCTCCTCCTCATTCTCTTCAGATTGTTGTTGTGATGCAATCACATTACTTGTCAAGAGGTTATTGGGACGGGTATTTACTTCTATAGAAAGGATAGTTCCTTGTCCATATTTCCCTAACCCGCCGCCTCCTTCCCACCTCATTCTTTCCAACAACTTTGACCCGACGCCCAATTTTTTTAACTGATACAATTTCTTGTTCAGTTTTGTGTTCCCTAATTCCTTCGCGCGACGATGTATTATATCTTCTTTAAACATATTAGCACATCCGGTAGAAGTGAAGATACTCTCTTGTTTTCGCTTACGACTTGATGCAAAGTCCATAGCCTTAAAAGTACCTTCTTTATTAGGTGTATCTATCCGTCTTTTTTTGTTGCTGTAACAAGCTTCAAAATCACTACCACCATCTCTAGTTTCGCGATCACGTTTTCTACATACTAACTCGACCTGGATGTCTTTATAACCATTCTCCATATCAAACCTGCCCATCTGTTAGCTAACATGCATGTATTAATCCACGATTTCTCAAATAACAAACCTAATTACCACAAAATCAAAATAAACATCACATTCTGAAATTTATGTTTATTTATAGTACGCCACCGACTTAATTAAACAGGCCCAGTAGTTAGTAATTAAACAGGCCCAGTAGTTTTAGCTTTGGGCCTTATTCCATATTTTGTAACCGCGTAAGAATGGGGTGTTGATCGGTTCGGTTATCGGGTTGTTCGGTAAAAAAAAATTTGTCAACTCGAAAATCAAAGTTGAATTCGGTTCGGTTTTCGGGTTGACCCGAATTACACCATTTATTTTAAAAAAATAAAAATTTACATAGATATTTAGGATAGAAAAAAATTAATTCAAGCACAAAATGTGTTATTTTTATATAAGAATGAAATTTTAATGGTCTTATATATATATATATACTAGGATATCTTCTTGGCCGTGCTAAGCACGGCCCAAGTTGGTTACATGTCTGTTTTTTATATTTCGGAAAAAGCATAGAAAATGATTTTTCAATCTTACGGCATCCAAGTTGTATTTTTTTTTTTTTTGAACGGCAACTTTATTAAAAGAAAACTAGCAAGGAGCTAGAATTACAAAGAAATTAAAAAAGGGTGTTGAATCCAACTATCCCAACTAATAGAGTTTTTACTCCTAGCAATATACCAAGAAAAAGAACGCCTAACTATGTCTTCAAAAATACCATCTTTTCGAAGATTTGAATCAGAGAAGAGGAGATGGTTTCTATATGACCAGATACTCCACCAGGAAGTGTAAAACACTCCTTCCAGCACTTGTTTTGAACTTGATTGAAGCTGAACCAAATTAAACCAAGATAACCAAGATCGATACGAATCAACAGGGTTCCAAACCAAGCCCCACCAATTACAAATAGACCGAGCAATATCTTTTGCCAAGTCGCAGCAAAACAGCAAATGATCGAGATCTATATGATGGTTTTAGTATGTGTCTACACTAATTGATAACTAAAAATATTAATTGAGTGAACAGTAATTGGCTATGTTATAAAATAAACAACCCCTTGATGAATCATCAAAAACACACCACCCCCTTATAAATGGGATTTTGCGTGTCTTTTATACGCTTTCACCGCCCAAAGGTCACAAACACCAGTTGTTAATGGTTAAAAGTTATTTAAATTCCAACACATCTTCCATTAAGTTTCCCGACAAAAGCTAGTTGCATTCTTTTCCGGATATCCCCAACTCGCCTATGTTTCCTTTGTGGCACTTGTTGTCCGCGTATATACCGGACGGGCCCCATATCCGAACGGGTCGTACGGGTCCGGACGGGCGCACTACATCAACCCGAAAGAAGACAAAACGTTAGACTCGATAAAGAGGGACACCTCTTCAAACCGTTGGACAATAACAAGCACTTATGCAACATCGCTATCCCGGGAATTAAGGGGCGATGTCTCCAAGGATTACCGACACCCAGGGCAAAGGCTAGGCATAGGTCGTCTCGTTCATTCCCAATGTGTCAAGAACAGTACTTCCAAACAGTACTTCAAGTAGTATAAATACCCCAGCATTTACTGCTTGAAAGGTAAGGTTTTTCAACCACACACACACATTTACTACTCATAGCCCTTTCGGCTCTTACAAAGGTACTTACTTTCACGCCCGAGCTTGGTCCTGGGTCAACACCCGGGGCGAGCTAACGGGTTTTCTGTCTTACTTTCAGATATTTAGGTGGATTACTCGTCTAGAAGCGTGGGACTCTCCTACTCCCTCTAGGACGGTAAATTACTTAAACATAAACTAATTAAACACACTAATTAATGTTATTTTAAAACACCTCTAAAATGAAAAAGTATATGTTATTATACACATTGTACAAACTAATAAAATACACAAAGCTTTATACAATTATATGCTAACAAATTGATGGTACATATAGTTTTGAAAACCGGATCGGACCAACGGGCTCAAGCGGGAACCGAGGTCGCCACCGGTTCGGCTAGCTAATAAAAGCCATCCGAAAACAAACCGGAGATGACCCATCGAACCGATACAAATGGATGAACCGAGATCCATTTCTTCGGTCAATCGTTACAGGGTACCCGCCACCGCAACGTGCGGATACCCTGCTAGTCTATATTATATATAAAAGGTTTACATCATTATCTTGAATGCGGAAAAACTTAAATTAATGTTTTACCTATATTACACTTAATTAATTATCCTAATATACCTTAAAATTTATCAATTATAAATTTGATAACTTTTCAAAAACATACACTATATTAATTTTAAAAAACACACACTTTGTTTCAAGAGTCGAACCATAACCACGATCGATCTCGCAAGTTATAATTATTTGCCGCAATACACTGCTGCTTTGCACGGGTATTCGTCTAGTGTAACATAAGGTATGCAAGTGCATGATCCAAACCATTGTTATGGTCAGGGCCGTCTCGTGAATTTCAGTGGCCTCGTGTCATTATCACAGATAGGCCCTTAAACACATACATAATATACATATGTATGAGTAGCTCATGAACTAATTAAACTCGAGTCTCGTATCGTGTATATATATAATAGAATTGCATGAAATTTGGTGGCCCTTGTCAAGCGGTGGCCTTGTGCAATCACACCCAGGGGCGGAACTACATGGAGGCTATAGGGGCGGTGCCCTCCACGATTCGCCAGATAAAATCATTTTTTAGTGTAAATTTTTTTATTGACCTTTTTATTAAAGTGCACCCCACCATAGAATCAAATTGCCCCCCACCTTAATGTAAAAACCTTACATCTCTATCTTCATTTTTGTGTGTACAACGACTTTTGTCAAGAAATTTTTTGTTTGCCCCCCATCCTCAAACTTCCTGGTTCCGCCACTGATCGCACCTCTTACACTTCCCTAAAGACGACCTTGATTAGGGTGATCCTCGTCGTAAAAGACATGACCATCGGCAAGCAACACTAAAAAGGGAAGGGTGCCAAGCATAAGGTGTTGGAATACAAAACATCGCAATATACGAGACCTAGACTATAAATAATCTAAACGCACTCAATATTCTCTACTTGTGTCTGTTAAAAGCACAAGCTTGGTTACTAGCTAACTTGGTTACTAGCTAACCTGGTGACGGGACTGACCGTTAAAAAATCCACAGCTTATTGCAACAAAGTTGTTTTGAAATAAGCATCAATGGCAATGACATTAGTAATCAAAATCAATAAAAACGATAATAAAAAAGTAACAAGGTAATAGAAAATAGTTACACGCACCGTTAGATTTTTTCGGTTGACATATAATTTATACTTCTATTCGTACCTTTTCCTCTCTAACAATAAGTTTAAACAAAACACATTTAGTAAAACTTGAAACCATCTTCATGATAAGACATGTTTGAGACCTCCAAAGTAAATATCTCGCATTAAGAGCATTAGGTGTGATGACTCAAGACAAATAGTCATTTTACCACCATCTCATTATTCCCCTTTTAACACTTAGAGCATTAAGTATCGTTGGTGCCGTGGGGTGGTGCCAGCTTAGCACCAAAATCTATCACAACATCAAAACACCCATCCCTCATATAAAAGTGGTGTCATGAGTAAAAATGATGTCATAAGCCCACACGTAACCTACTAAAATACAAATACAAAATAAAAAGAAGATTTACCACCGCGTGGTCTGGTATTCTTAGCGCTAGCCTGGACAACGCCATGCCAGGTGTGGTTTCTCGCGCCATCTAATGGATGGATCGGCCAGCCATGGTGAAAACGCCACCATACCTACCTCTTTTACATACCAAAATACTCTACACTCATAACTCAAGCCAAATACATCTTTTATAAGCCACATATTGGGTATGTTTGGCGAAGAGCTTATATTATAAGTCGAAATTAAAATTTGTACTTTTGTAAAATTGTTTTGTAAATGGGTTAAAGTTGAGGCTTATTATTGCAAAATTACTAAAAAACACATAATTAAATGAGATTTTGGTATATGTTAGATATTTTTGTGGGCAAATAAGTAATTTACGGTCCAAAAGCCCCGGTCTAAAGTTTTTAGCCCCTTTTATGGGGCTGAAGCTTATAGAGACTTATGACTTATAAGCCTTTTTATAAGCTCAACGAGACTTATTTTAAAAACTCAAGCCACGATAAACCCCATTAAGCCCTTCGCCAAATATACCATTTTATTAAAACACAAAAAGCAATTAAATAAAAAAAAAGAAAAAACCATCCACGTGTGTTTGGCTCAAGGAAAAAACCATCCACGTCTGTTTGGCGCCGGAGTGGGGTTTCCCTCCTCTGCCGTTCAACCCCCATTTCCTCACACGTCATCATTTCCTCACCATGGTTACACCGCTGACGTCATCAACTGATGTCAGGTATGGCGGTAGCATTTTTAACTACTTTATCACACAATGCACAGCGTTCTCAAGAATATTGAATTCAGTTTAACATGTTTAATTGCTTTTTTGGGGGTTAGGGTTTCAAATACACTATAGTATTAACACTAATTTCTTCATTACAACATAAAATCAATTGAATATACGTAGTTTGATGGTTATTTTATTTAGCCTTTTGTTTTGGTTACATGTTTCTATAGGGTGTTTCATGTTTGAGATTGCTTATTGTAAACACAAATGGGTAGACATATGAGGTTTTTTCGTGTTTAGGTTACCCGAGAAGGGCGAGTGTTGGAGTCAGATGTACGCGCCATAACCAAAAGTCACGAGGTTCATTTTATGAAAGCTAAATATAACTCCTAACTCAAAATTTTGGGACCAGATGCTATTTGACCAATTTTTTACACTATGCAAGAAAATCCACGGGGTTCACGGGCATCCCGTCCGACCCTTTCCTTGGTCACCCCCAAATATGTAACTAGTGAGGTTTGAACTTTAGGCTTCTTGTGAGGAGCGTTACATATAAAAAAACTTGAAAAATACAGTGTTAAGGTTTGTGAGATTAGGTATAAGGGTAAAACTGTAATTATGGTTTCATCTCAAATAACTACTTTGAAATAAGCTGGCCCCAACCTACCTATTGATAACTGATCATTTACCGCAAGATAAGCAGATAAGCCAAGCAATTAGCTGATAAACAGCTTAAGAGATAAGTTGTTCGGAAAATAGTGTTTGTATTTGCTTATTTAGTGAATATCTTAGTTTAGTTTATCAAGGAGCTAGTGTGAAGAAGAATGTTACAGGGTTGCATATATGTTTTAAGGGGTTTCGTTTAGATATAAGGGGGTGTTTACTATTGTTTCTGCTTATAAATAAGTATTTGTAAGCTGCTTGAAATGAAATTCTTTAGGAAATTGCTGCTGTCTGGATGTGCTTATTTTGTACAAATTTGGATATACTCGAAATAATAATAATTTGTTGAAAATGTCAATCAAATCCATTTAAGAAGGTTTCACCTGAAAATAAGCAGATAAGCAGAAAAAGTAAGCATTCCCCCTAAGGGACAGAATTTATTATTTTAATTTATCTCAAATAAGCACTTAAAAATCAGCTGGCCTTAACCTACTTATGGACAACTGCTTATTTTACCCCAAAATAAGCAAAATAACAGAAGAATTTGGATTATCCAAACACTCCATATTGCATACGCAGATAAGCAGAAAAAATAAGCAATCAAAATACCATGCATTCTAAGCTTCGTAACATTTGAGGATTTATATGTGTTTGAACTTTGACGAAAAAGAAGAAGATACTGTAGTAAATATGCTGTTTCAGATAAGGTCCTTTGAGTGCTTAGACTATAGAGACCGAAAGTGTAAAAAGTGACCAACTATATGTGCAAGAAGTTTTTGATTGACTAATCCATGATATGAAGGTATAGCCAAGAGAGAAAATATATTGTGTTTTACATTTTTACTGGTAAATATTGTTACTTATTCCTTTATTTCCTTCAATTAATCTCTATTGTGGACCACAAATTGTTACTTATTCCTTAAATTTGTAGATGTTTCTTAAAACTTAAAAATGCCTAAGATGCTTATCTTAAAACGTGTAAACGGATGAGGTTTTCCCTATTCTTAGAACATATACAGCTATCATGAACATCTAAATGATACATGAGGATGCTGTTGTAGCGTGTGCTATACATTTATCTTTGGATGAGTATCACTCATCTAAGACTCATTTTGGAGTTAAGACTGTTCTGTGAAATTATGGGAAAGAAAGGATACACAAAGCTGAACTATTAAACTGAAGTGGAAAATTACACAAACCTTACAAGCCTTTTCTATGTTTACTAATATAATTTTTTGAACAGAAATAAAATATCAATAAAAACGCTAGCAAGAAGCTAGAAAATACAAGCACCGAGAATACACTGAAACCTAAATAAAAACACAAAAAATCCGCACACTAAAAACACCAATACAACACCTTGAATATGTTCACCAATATTGATAAATAGAAATACATACGGGACCGTTATTTAAGTAGAGAGCATAAATGCAAACAGTTGATTACTAAAACCTTGAACAAAATGCTTCTTTCTACGATTTTATCCTTTTACGTGACTCCTGGCCGTGCTGTTTTTGCAATTCAGGATCCCAGTTTCGACCTCAATCAGTTGCGTCACTGCATGTCCTTGTTCTTTGACTCTTGTAGTTCAAAGTTATCACTTAGCTATAAAATAATGGGAACTATAAACTTAAACCGAAAGAAGAAAGCTGACTGCAAGATGAAAGAAGCTTCTTACATGGGGCCAAGAGTGAAAAAGGTTCAGCTTACTAGATGCACCATTGTTCAGAAGGTAGTTATATTTTCCACAACCTTAGTGTGCTTATTCTTTATTTCCCTTATAGCAGAAGCAAATGACTTTGGCATGTCTGTCAAGATCAAGTTGTCAAAACTCTTTAAATGCAGCAGGGTTACAGGAAGCTCCATCAACTCTTTACAGCACCTGATTTCCAGGGTGTGTAGACACTGCATTGTTTCTTCATCCACGGTCAATATTTTTAACTTCTCCAGCTTCCATAGCTTAAGAACTCGTAGGGAAGGGAACCCGTTTCTAGGACAATGCATTTCTTCACCCACATAGGAAGCAGCTAAAAGCCTAAGGACCATCAATTTTGGCAATTGAGATAGTGTTGGCATGGGATCTCTGTCTAATTGTGAGACTGATAAAGTTAGGACTTTAATTCCAGGTGGGATCTGGTACCAAACAAGAGATTCACGCAAATGTCCTAGTAAGTATAGGTTAGAGAGATTCTGGAGACGTGAGAAAGGTTTTAGGATTAGCTCTGAAGGCCGACCCATTTTGTCCGTAGACCTTAATCTTAGAGCTTGAAGGCTAGAGAGTAATGCAATCCATGAAACGATTTCTTCGTAGGAGGTCAAATGGCTTGGTGTTGTGGTTGTTGTCTTAGTTGTTGTGGTGGTGGTGGTCATGGTTGTTACCGTTGAGGATGATTGTCTTGTTAGATCAAGTTTCCGGAGGTTTGTCATTCTACTCAAAGTTGAACCAATCTTCCTTGCAAGATTTTCATCTACTAACAAACCACAAAGGGTGTGAAGTTGGCTTGGACCTCTATGTTTGTTTGATTGAGCAGATATGTCTAGACGAGCTCCGTTCAGACAAAGATGATGAAGATGCTTCATATTCCAAATAGAACTTGGGAGAGTGGTGATATGTGTGTGCTTGATATCGAGTGTTTCAAGGTAGACTAGATCACCAAGTGAAGAAGGAAGAGTGTCCAAGAAAGTCCATCTTAAGCCTAGATATCTCAAGTGAAATAAGTTCCCCAGATTCTCCGGCAGTCGTGGTTGATAAACTCCCTCCAAATCGAGCACCTTGAGTAAGCCAAATCCTCTGACTCCAATCATTCTTTCTAAAAATCTTCTTACTTCTTCTGCAGGCATATCTTTGTTTCTGCCCTTGAAGGATATGTAGGATTGTAGATTCTGGTTGAAGGCTTTTGAAGTGGAGTAGTCCTTGATATTGGTGTATCCAACCACCCGGCGAATTCTGAATGGATGTTTTGCTGCCGCATGTGAATATTCATCCAACTCTTGGTGGAGGTGGAAGATGCCTAATTCTAGAGCCCTTGGCAAGAAGATGTCATGTAGGGAACCAATCAGTTGGCATTTTTTGGGACTTTCATCTGATCTCCTTTTTGTGATTTCCACCATGTTTCTCTTCACAAGCTCTTCTAGATACCCCTCCACTATGTCCTCTGGAATATTCCCGCTCGACTGCGGCACAAATCCCTCAGCGAGCCACAGCCAAAACAACCTTCTCACAGGTATTTCAAATCCTCTTCGAAAGAGTGTTAAATAAAGAAAACAAGGCTTCAAGTTGAATGGAAGATCATTGTAACAGAAAGTCAAAATATCAAATGATGGGGATCTGATAGCAAAGTCATGTTGCGCAAAAACACTCGACCAATTTTCATAATCCACCTTCCTTGTTGATAGCAAACCAGCAAGCATTGTAATATTCAGGAGCGTTCCTTTGCAGCTTTCTGCTAACTTGATTTTCAAATCCTTCATGTTATCTGCTGAGAAAGGGCTGCCTTTTTTACCCCAAGTCTTACTAATGAAAAATTTGAAGCCGTCCTCCATGTCTAAACACTTGAAGTCATAACGGCTTGATGCATCCTCAAATGAAGCAACTTTTTCATTGGAGGTGGTGATCACCACCCTACTTCCTTTACGTTCATCCGGTAAGGCCCTTTTTAGTTGAATCAAGAGATCAAGACTTTTGATATCTTCGATGACTATCAAGTACCTTTTACCCTTCAAGAAGTCATTCAACCTCATTATCAGGTCCTCATCTTTGTGTTTCTCTTTTCCCTGCATGCTGGTCACCTGTTGCAGTATAGTTTTTAAAAGATGTCTAAGTGACCACATAGGTTGCACGGTAACCAGAGAACGACATGCAAACTTCTCCTTCACGTCTGCTTTGTTGTAGACTGTCTTGACATGAGCTGTTTCACCTTCCCCATTATCTCCAAAGACACAAATGATTTCGAGTGGTTCATTGTCACTGGTTAACTGCCTCATCAACTTCTCCACATCTTTCTTGAATATAGTTTTTGGTCTCTTTGGTGCTAAATAAGAATTACTCCTTGGAAAAGGCTTCAGAAACTTTTCTGGCTCCTTAATTGAGGGGAGGTGAACTGAGTGAGAACAGCGTTGTTCAGGCTGACGTGTTGTTTGATGACCCTGATTTGGCGCCAGTGCCAGTAAGGGGCTCCCGTCTTTCCATTCTTGAATTTGTTTGCTGATTATTTTCATCCTATATTTGAGTCTAGAAACATTGTCAGGATAGTCCATCTCATCTGGAATGCCCCTGCAGAGATTTAACTCGTTTGCAATCACCAATGTATGCTTTTTAACAAATCCCATCCTTTGTAAACGAGTTTGTGCAAAGACGAAAGATTCAATGGCGTCACCAACATGGTAGACTATGCTTAGAAACTTCATTACCCAATCCGTAAGCTCCCGATTACTTGGATCTTGGTGTTCTACATTATCCAAAATGCTTTGCATACCCCTATGCTCCGTCACGACGATTTGCACTTCATCAATGACTCTTTGTATTTCATCTTTGACCTTTTTTAATGTTTGCGATTCTTCAGTTAATAAGTTTGCGAGTTTGTGTATTTCTACAGACACTACTTCAAGAGCCATTTTTTTTCTCTCTCTCTCAAGGAAAAAGAAGTTAAATGGATGCAATGGAAAAATCAGTAAGAACTCTATTTTTCTCTCTCTTAAAGTTCCATGAATGAAATTTGGGTAGCTGGTCAAGTTTGTTAGCATGCCAAGACCATGAATTAAGTCAATGCAAGATTAGAATAAATATTAAGAACCAGCTGCTTATTTTGAGACCTCCTATCTACTCCCTTTGTCCCAAAATAATTGTCCTCTGATAAAAAACACAGAGTTTAAGAATAGCTTAATTATTATTGACTTGGGCCTTTACATATTCATCAGATCAAAAATATAAGACTATGGAAAACTACTTGTATACCTACAATTTATTTGAAAGCCTTTACATGGACCAATAACATGGATAGAATGACTACACTTACCTTTCCATCCGGCAGGATCTACTAGGGCTGAGCAAAACCAACCGAAAACCGAACCGAACCGAACTGACCGAAACCGAACCGACCATTTTCGGTTCGGTTTTCGGTTTTGTATATTTATGGTTTTCGGTTCGATTTCGGTTTTGGTTCGGTTCGGTTTTAAACCAAGAAAATTGCGCCTAAACTATGTATTCAGTTCGGTTTTTGTCGGTTTGGTTTCGGTTTTTTTGGGTAAACTGCATTGATTTAACCTGGTCACATCTGCAGTTTTTTTTTTGTTGTTGTAAATTTATGGTAATTATATTAGAATTGCAGCAGACGCGTTTAACCGGAAAATAAGTAACAGTAATAAGTAAGAACTATTTAGCAAACCATTCAAGGGTGGCCTAGTGGCAAAAGGGTTTGTGGCTATCACTCTAAAATGTGTGAGGTCTCAAGTTCAATTCCTACTAGGTGCAATCAACCTTGAAGTGGCCACGCCAACCTCCTGAAAAGGGAGGGCTTTACCTGGTTTGAGTCTGTGTGACGGTGGGTTCAAACCCCGTGGATCAGTCAGGCAATGTGTCGGCACTGGTTAACAAAAAAATAAAAAACTATTTAGCAAAACAACTTGGGTTAGAAAAAGAATAATTCACATTAACAAATACGGAATAATGGGCAACTTGTCAGTTTTATATGTAGTTGTTTGTTATAAATATAGTTTTATATGGCATTATAACTAGTAATATAAGTTATAAAGGATT
>BQNB010058572.1:0-34795 GCA_026074375.1 Tanacetum coccineum | reverse complement strand
AATCCTCCATCAATTTCTTCATAATCTGTAAGATAGGATATGTTTCCTGTCATGTGCCTAGAGAATCCACTGTCAATCACTCCTTTATTCTTCAAATCTTGCTGTGGATTGCCCTTGCACATAATGGTAGGAAAATTAGTTTCTTTTGGGGACCCAAGCTATTACTGACTTGGATCTGCCTTGTGTATCAATATAGTCAAATCTTTTAAAGGACATTGATGCGCCATTGTTTCTGGAAACATGGTCTAAAACTTTGTGCTTTGGTCTCCAAACCCAACATGTTGAGGCCTTAATAGCATTTCCCTTGTTTCCCTTAACAGCACTAAGAACTGCTTTTGGCCTAGCAGTATTAACCCTTGTTCCCTTAACAGTATTAACCTTTTTAGTGAAATTACTGTTACTAGCAGCTATTATTTTGTTAAAAGGCATTCTAGTATATAACACCCCCATTTTTACATATAGCAGCGAAAGCTAATCTGGGGTATTATTTCATAGTACAACAGTCATAATCATAGAAAACACAGCATTAACTAAAATGGGCCTGACCTAGTTAAGACTGTTCTTGGAATATGTCCTTTTTGGACTGGGGTGAGTTAATTTAGAGAAATTTTGTTTGTTCACCCTTTGAACATTGGTCCAAACTTGTTTTGCAAATCTTCTATTATTATACCAGTTATTGCAATCATTTTCAAATGATCAAAACTACCACACATATGACAAGCTTTATTGAACATCTCAAAATCACTTCCTAATTTTTGAGACATTCTATGTTTCAATTCCTATTTTCACTCTAGGACTAGGGTGTGTTTGCCTAAGTTCTATCAAACTGATGTTTTTTAGGAGATTTTACTTGACTCAGTCGACTTAACAAAAACTTATCTTAGCAAAACTTATGGTTTATTAAACATTTTCAATGTTTTAACTTAGCATCATTTTTTTCATCATCTATCAGACTACCTACTTCCTCAATAATTGGGGCTCCAGTTCTTATTTCATAGAGTCTCAGCGTTCATTAGTCTAACAGGTAGGCTTTTCAAAACTACAGAACTCACTTACAAATCATTCACATCAACAAAATCATCTAGACTAGGATAAACTAAATCAGATTTTGGTGGCATAAAATTCCCAGTATAGGGAGGTGGGACAACATTATAACCCTAATCCTATTTTACACTTATCCATTAAATCACTGTCTGTTAGAGTTTTCTTTAGGGTTTTTTGATGAATTTTTAAAATTTTTTACGGTAAGTTTGTATCTCATCTTTTTCTTTTGTAGCCAACTCTAACTTCCTTTTAAGCTATGTAATATCTAAATATCTTAAATAGATTTCACATTTTAAGAGTTTTATATCTTTCTCATACACATGCTCATTTTTCTTAAAGACCAACAGTCTAGCTTCTACAGATTCTAAACCAGTTTTATAATAGAAAGAACTTATCCTAGTTGTTCTTAAGTCTTTGACTAATTGTTCATTTTGTTCTTTAGTTTTTTTTACACATTACTAAACAGTATGAACAACAATTAAGTCATTAGATTCCTCAAGGAGTTTGTAAAAGAATTTAAACTTGGTGAAGAATATGCCATGAGAGCATAATAGGTTGGTCCTTCTTCTGATTGGTCATCTCCATTCATTAGCCAAGCCATCACACTTGAGCTACTAAAGGCATTTAAAGTACGTGTCTTCAACTCAGCATCAGTCCTTCTTATGGCTCCCTTGTCTTGCTGTCTGATTCTTGGTTTGCCATAGACTCCCTTTGCAAAGTGTCCTCTCTTGTGGCAATGAAACATCACTTGGACTTGTCAAACCTAATTCTTTCTTTGTTGGCCATGTCCAACTTCCTTCCAGTATTCTTCAGGAATCTTCTTGCCCTCATAGTCCGCATAGCAATGTTCTACCTTAAGTCCAACTCTTCTAGATCATCAGGATTGATTTGTTGTAGATCTTCATTATCTAGCTGCGGAATACTTGGTTGGCTAGCAAAGAAAGAATAAATCACAACATCACTCAATTTTTAACAGTTGTTGAGCTATCAGCAGCACCATGAGTGCCTAGCTGTATTAACACCCTGTCCGAGTTGTATTAATGCTCTGCCCTCTTAGTGTGCTTGATGGACAGGAAGGCTACATTGATGTGCGCGCGAGTTTGGGGTTGAGTGTGTGTTGTGAACTAGATGTCCCTGTAACATTGATTATAAGCCTTAGGTTCGTTGAGAGGTCATCCAATACTCATGTTTTATCTCTGGTTTATCCTCCACACC
This sequence comes from Tanacetum coccineum, assembly GCA_026074375.1. NCBI lineage: Eukaryota > Viridiplantae > Streptophyta > Magnoliopsida > Asterales > Asteraceae > Tanacetum > Tanacetum coccineum. The sequence continues at coordinate 32,536 of BQNB010058572.1, read as the reverse complement.
ATAGTAGGCTAGTCCTTTCTTTGTGACAAACTTCTAAGAATTTCTTTTATGATTGATTTTCTTCTTGAGGAGATAAACTTCACCATGCATCTCTAGTTGACTAATTAGCTTTTGAAGCGTTTCATAAGTTTGCTCAATCACTTCTGTGCTGGATGCAGCAAAGTTTTCATATAGCTGCTTTAGTGGATTTATCTGAGTTTTCTTTATAGCAGTATTACCTCTAAATCTATTCTCAATAGCTTGCATCAGTGTCTTAGCATCCTTGTTATGAGTTGTACTTTTAATTGAGGCTCCACTTAGGTAGGCCATTAAAAAAGTGCTTCTTGCCTTTCAACCTTCTACCCTCTTTGTGCCTTCTCTTCAACACTTGTAGGAGGGATAACAGTCTCCTTACCATCAATAGTTTTTGTTACTATGGGTGCATTACCATTTTCTATGATCTCCCATAGAGTGTAATCAATGCACTGTAGGTACTGCTCCATCCTCATCTTCCAGAGATCATACTCACCAGGTTGGAGTATGGGTAGCTTGATGGTTTGAGTAGATTGAGAGTCTATTGCTTCTTGAAAAAGTAGATCTTGTGTGTAGTAAAGGTTCTTCTTATTCAAAGCTTCTCACAAGCTCTGATACCACTTGTTGATCCCAATAGAATAGATCTTGCTTAGCTTGTATAAGCCTAAGTTGTATTGAATAAATCTAAAACAACTATGATAGAAACTTTGATTATGAATATCAAAGACTATGCGGAATCTAGTCAATGATACTAAGAAGAATTTCAATGAGACAGTAATGAATAAAATCAATAACAAAACAATTTACCAAACTTTCAGCCTCAATATAATACGAACACTCTTAATAGTGTTAGGGTTTACAAAGCCTTGAAACTACAAATAGATTGACAGAATAATGAAAAGATATCAATCTTTATGCCCTAGGACCTCCTTTTATACACCAAGGAGTCCTAACTGGCTTACAATATTTTTCTAAGTTATCATGATCTCCTAAACAAATAACTTATACGTATCTTTTATAAAAATATCTCATACATATCACATAAGCAACTATATCTTTAATCAATCTTTATCCATTAAGCAGTTGAAATCTCGTCAATAGTTGTAACTTTTTGTACAAGCAGACATTTAACTCTAAACACTAGCAGCCAGTACTTTTCACCAGAGCATTAACTGTGTACAAGCAGTAGTAACTACTTAGAATATTTTCTTCATTCTCCACCAGCAGTACTAACTTTACTCTAGCAGTACTAACTTTACTCTAGCAGTACTAACATATACTAGCAGTTCTAAGTTACATTAGCAGTACTAAGTTTATATTGGCAGTACTAACTACTTAGCATATTTTTCACAATCTTTTTGCTAGCAGTAGTAACACAAACCTTTCTTCTTGAGCAGTACGAACATTGATAAGAGCAGCAATAATTCCAAATAACCTTATAAAGCTTTTAATCCCAATACGCGTTGACCGAGGCATGACTCTTGAGTGTTATTCCATTAAAAGCTAGCTAACTCCCGACACAAGTGGGATTAGCCTTAAATGCGGGTAAGCACGCGCAGTTTGTTTCAGTTAGCTTCTGACTTCAGGCTACGATGATATTTATTTTGGAGTCGAAAGCAATGCATCCATAGATGTATACATCACATTCGACTATGGGGCTTGATGAAGTACCCTCCGATTCGGCTTGAAGGTCTCCCCTCCGAGCTCGAAAGGGATCTACTCCCAATGACACCTATAAACCTTCGAATAGTTTCTAGTGGGGTAAAATCATCTTCGCGATGGTTACCGGTATAGGAATTCGCCACTCGAAGGGCAACTCCCTTCGCGGTGTGTCCTTCAATGAAACTAAGGTAGAGGTAGCATCTGACTAGGTCAAAACTGTGACAACCATGACTTAAGCAGGTTAGTCAAACTATTAGTGTTGACTTATGTATCTGTTGCACGATAGGGGTTATGTGAGTATATGTCGTTTATATGGCATTATGTGGATTATGTGAGAAATTGTAGTCAATCATTATTGAGTGTGTCATCTCAATGAGATTGGATGGTGGTGAAGTTTGGCCTTGAACTTCATTTCGTTCACTTTTGGTGACAGGAATGATTATTGTGAATTTTTAAGCGTTTTAGTGATTTATCGTGTAAGATATTATTACGTTATACGTATTTATGAGTTAGTAATGTTAGGTATGATATAGGTGTTAGTAGTTTGAGTAAGAATGAAATGTGAATTTCTATTTTGGGAAGTTAGGTTTAAACTAAAAATGAAAAGTTATTTATTTTAAACGTCTAGTAATTGGTATTTACGCAAAAAAAGGTATACCAAATAAGCTTAGGTGTTTTTATAAAAAACTTTAAAGTAATGCAAATAATTAGTAATTAATATTAAAAATATAATATATAAAATATATATTATAAAGGGGAAATCGGTAAAAAGAATAGGAAGAAAAAAAAGGAAAACAAATCTATACTCTAATTAAATTTGGTAAAAGTATATCTATCTAACCTTTTTGTAACCTTATAATACCAAAAACTCTTCTCCCCCTTTTTTTTTTTTAATGTCCCAGTCCGAATTTTATCAAGGAGAAGAAAAAAATATTTTTTTTTTTTCAAGTTTGGTGATTTTTGTGTTCAAGATTCGAAGATTTAAGGTATAAATTATAATCTTTTGAGTTAATTATCATTAAAAATATGTAAAATTTATTTGAAGGATAATTAGGGTTTCAAAACATCTGTAATTATTGATTTAATAAACATGTTAATAATGGTTAGGGTTTAATTAGGATCATTATGGCTGTATCGTTAAGAGTTTAGATCGCGTTAGAATTTGATTTAGATTAGGGCAGAATTTAGGGCTGTATTGTTTGGCTGATATCTCAATGATGGTAATAGCTTTTGTCAAGTTTCCGGTGCCTATGATGTAGCTTAGAGAATTTAGTTTCCAGAACATCCGGCCTCGAAGGTTTTTGAGGTCAGGAAATCAGTCAAACGTTGGTTGCAAGAAAAGTTGACAAAGTAGTGACTACGGGTCAGATTTAGGTCAGATTACGAGGTATAAAACCCCCACTTAAAATTCGAATTTAGCTTATCCCTTCTACAGGAGTTTAGTTCTATGTGTTTATTAAAAATCCCCCAAAGGATAGCTTCTTATCTGGAGTCTAAGTATGGTTTTTAGGTCCAAACTTTTTAGTGTGCAAACAGATTCGAATTGGGACTGTTTTGAAGTTTGATTTTCTTAGGAGTACTTGTGCATGTAAATGGCTCTTGGGAATCATGAGGTAGTTAATATACTCATAAATGAACATAGGTAATTTTTGGTATGAATTATGAAGGTCAGTAAGTAGAGGTTTTGAGTACGTTAAGTCACGTTAAAATTCTGTTGTTTTGAACAAATTGTGACTAACTAGTGAAACTTGTTAACGAACAGTGGTTAAAGATGGGTCTGGGGTCGGCGTGACCCGTGGGTGTTTAATAGAACACCTTATAGGATCCATCATATGATTGTTACATGTGCATTAAGCATTTGGCTTAGTAGCGTGTAACACGAGTTATTTTGTTGTTTAGATTTGTGCTAGTTGTTTATGAAGCTTTTTGTTGAAATATTTTGGAAAGCTAAGCAAATGTGAGTTTCATAGCCCCTTTTTCTCATGTTATTTTGGGGTGTTGAGAAGGTGCTTGTCTTGTTGTAGTGTTAAAATGTTTTTAAGCTTGCTATAGTTATGTGTATTGGTTCGTGGGCACGTTCCATCCCGTTGTGTTGCGATATGATATGTTTGGTATTATGGATCCCAATATGCAAAACGAGGTGTGACGGTGGTAAGACTGCATGAGCTAATATGAGGCCATGTAGTGCACATATGTAGTTGATATGATTGTGGATCGTGGGCACGTTCCGTCCCGTTGTTGTTAATTGTTGGTAATGAATCTGTTTTGGTAATTACCTGCAGTAATGAAAGTTTATTTTGGATATTGTTGTATGTCGTAACCTCCATTGATTCTCGCTTCAACCTTTATGTTGACGTTTTTAATAGCTTCATTTTTCAGGTGGAAGCCTTTATCGGTGCTTAAGATTATGAGACGAGTGGCTAGAAGATATTTGTAGGATGCTTGGAGTTCTTTATAGATTTCTGTTGTGAATAGAATGCGTTTGCTATGTATGTGGTTTGGATCTTTTTTCTATTACTTTTTCCTTTTTCATGCATCATTTAAGTTCCTATAGTCATGTTTTGATGTCATTTATGACGAGACCTCTTTCTCATTTAATAAAGAAAACCATTAGGTTTTGGGTATTGTTATGACACTTTTGGTGTCTTTGCTTTTCTTTAGTTTTCATTGCGTAGTATTCTCTATATATAGACACCATGTGTTTTTTCTTGTGACCTTGGTGGGGCGGGGTGTGACATATTAGTATCAGAGCCTTTATTTATAGAGAAATAGGTGGTTGAGCCTAGACTATAACCTAGGGGTCCTTCATGTAGATGTATTTAGGGCTTAAGTGTTTAATGCTATAACTGCTATGCTTCCCCTCTATTTTTGCATAGCTTATATATCTCGTATTTTGCTAAGTTGTCATTCTAGTTATTTTGTCTTCCATTATCTGATATGATATGTATTACTTTCTTAGTATTTTAGCTATGTTTTCCCCCACCCATAAGAAGTCTCGTTGGGGAACCATTTTCCCAACTGGACTTAAGCGTTATAAGGAGCCTTTTGTGGAACTAAAGGAGATAAGATAGTTGATCGTTTGTCGAATTCGTATAATAGGGATGGACTCGCGGAGTCGGGTGATTCTTGCAGAGGCAAAGTCAAACCCAAGTGAGGCCCAGCATAAGTTTATCCCGTCCTTTACCTTGTCATGTTGTTATTGATTATTTCTTTGAGATATTGCGTATTTTGGGAATTGTTGTGAGATTTTCGTTCCTTTATGTCATTTCGATTTTATTTTGATATAAGTAAGTAGTTATGTAATGGAGCATCCTTTATGTGTTAAGTTGGAGTGGTTTAAGATGTGCAATGTGGCATATGTACTTATATGTGAATTATGATTAAAATGGGTAATCTTGGAAGTAAGTACACGTGTGAAAGGAGGCACTTATAATTCTGGTGGCCAACATAATTATAAAGTCATCACACACGTAGACTTGTGACCATGATTACATTTATTTGTATTTGGTTATAAGGTGGTAGTGTAATATGTTTTTCTTTGATATATGTATTCATGATAAAGATGGTGGTATGGATAGAGAATTATTCTTTTACCCTATTTAGAGGGTATGTTAAGTTGAGTTGTAGAGATAGTAAGTTTCCCTTCTATCTAGTATTTGTGGATACCTAGTATTGCTATTATAGAGGTTGCTCATTTGCTCGGTTGTTTGTTAGGATTTCCTAAGTCTAAGCTTAGCATCCCTTCATCGTACTTTGTTAGTAAGGGTACCTAATTTTTCCTATTCGACATCTCGATGTATATTGGTTGTTTGGAATTATGTTAGAGTCTGTACGGTGTTTTACGATCCCTTTTGGTATTATGGTGTCCTTTGTTTGAGTAACATATTTTATAATTGATGTCTAATCATAAAAACCCTTTGGAAGTATTGTGTTGGTGTTTGGAGAAAACTGTGTATAAAATGATCTTTGTGAATAGATTTTATTTTATTATAAAAAGAAAGTTTAAAGTGATTCATAGTAGTAAGATACGATACACCATTAGATAGCCATCGCTAGAATTTTATGACAACCAGAATAAATTTTTCAAAGATAACATTTAAGACAATTTTATTTATTATTTAAAATTACTTTTATACTTAAAGTGACTTCTTCATTTTAAATTGATTTTTATAAAAACATTATTTAATTTGGTCTTTTGAGTAAAGTCGATAATTGGTATAAAAATTTCTGCTTTTTGTATTGATTTTTATTATGTGTTCAATTGTCGGGGTACGTCTGTTGATTTTCTTTCGTTGCGTTTTCACTCAGTGCATATACGTATCCTTTCTTTCAAAGGATTCTTATGTCATTTGATCCACGTCTATTTGCATATGTGGAATCTCCTATATGCATTCTAACCTTTGATTTGATATTCGTTTGTTGTCCTATTCGATTGTTCGTAACCCTTGGAGTCCGTTGATACCATTGAGTCGTAGAAGCTTTAATGTGATTGTGGGAATGGATAGGTTGTCCAAGAGGAAGTTTGTGATAGTATGTCATAAGAAGGTGGTTATGATACAGTTAGAAGGTGATGAGATACTTCGGGTTCATGGTGAACGTACTCAAGGAGTCGTGAAAACCTTAATGAACACAAAGATAGGTGAATCGAAATTGAGTGATATTTCCGTCATATGAGATTTTATTGATGTATTTCCGAAAGACTTATCAATGACCAACGCAACAACAAGTTGAGTTCCGCATAGATTTGGTTCATGGAGCGACGCCAGTCGCGAAGTCTCCATATCGTCTAACACCCTTGGAAATGTAAGAATTGCCTGAACAACTTCAAGAGTTGCAAGATGAAGGTTTCATACGACCTAGACATTTTTTGTGGGGATCACTAGTGTCGTTTGTTAAGAAGAGGAGCATGGAGTTCATTTGAAGTTAGTGTTGGAATTACTTAGGAAGGAGAAGTTGTATGCTAAGTTTACTAAGAGTGGGGTAGTGAAGAATTGGGAAGTACCTACGACACCATCTAAGATATGATTATTCTTAGGATTGGCAGGTTACCTACCTACGTTTCATCACAAACTTTTCTAGGATTTTTAAACCCCTTACTTCCCTAACTTAGAGGAATCAGAAGTACGAGTGGGACGCAAAACGAGAAGAGGCTTTCTAGACTTTGAAGAATGATTTGTGTGACACTTTGATTAATTGAATGTAGTGGTTGATGCGTTGAGTAGAAAGGGAGAATGAAACTAAGAAGAGTAAGGGCAATGTCCATGACTATCCCGTCAGATGTTAAGGACAAGATATTGGCTACTCCAAGTGAGACGTCCAAGGTAGAGAACGCGCCAGCAGAAATGCTGCGTGACCTGGACCAACAAATGGAAAAGAGAGTAGATGATGGTTGTACTTTATGGATTAAATTGTATAGTAAGTATGAGTATGAAATTCGCTACCATCCAGGTAGGGCAAATGTGGTGATTGATGCGTTAAGAAAAAAGGAACGAGTGAAACCTAGACGTGTTTGAGCGATGGCTATGACCATTGAGTATGGAGTGAGAGGAATGATATTGGCAGCCCAAAGTGAGGCGTTTAAGCAAGAGAACATACTTGCAGAAAGGCTTCATGGGTTAGATTAACATATGGAAAAGAAAAAGGATGAGAGTTTATACTTAATGGATCGTATATGAGTGATATTAGTAGGGAATGATGAGAATGGTAGTAATGGATGAGGCTCGTGCATCAAGGTACTTGGTACATCCAGGAGCGGATAAGACGTACTATAACGTTAGAGACATGTATTGGTAGCCATGTGTAGAAAAGGATATAGTTACCTATGTTAGCAATTGTTGGATTTGTTTAGGAGGTGAAGGCTGCAATGTCAAAGACTTTTGGCTTGCTGCAACAACCTAAGATACTTGAGTGAAAATGAGATAGAATCACCATGGATTTCATCACAAAATTTCCAAGGTCAAAATAGTGAGTATAATATGAATTGGGTGATGGTCGATAGACTGACTAAGTCAGCTCATTTTCTTGCTATAAGGGAAGACTATAGTACGGAAATATTGGCAAAGATTTACATCTATGAAATAGTCGTGTGACATGGAGTTCCTGTGTCAATTATTTCAGATTTAGATGGATGATTTACCTCATGGTTTTGGCAGACGCTACAGAAAGTGTTAGTGACGCGATTAGATTTGAGTACTGCTTAGCATCCTCAAGTGGATGTACAAAGTGAACGTATGATTTAGACTTTGGAGGATATAATGAGGGCATGTGTTATCGATTTTGGTGGTAGTTATCAATTGAGCATTTGGTGTGCTCCATTTGAAGCTTTATATGGTAGGAAATGTAGATCGCCTATTATATGGGCAGAGATTGGAGGAAGTAGTTTGATTGGACCCGAGTTAGTTCAAGAAACGACTAATAAGGTAGTGTTGGTAAAGGGAAGCCCAAAGCGACAGGAGATCGTCAAAAGAGCTATGCTGATAATAGGCACAAACCGTTAGAGTTTGAGGTGGGAGATCGGGTTATGCTAAAAGTGTCGCATTGGAAAGGTGATATTCACTTTGGGAAAAAGGGTAAGTTAGCACCGAGGTATGTAGGGCGATTTGAGATTCTTGAAAGAATCGGTCATGTAGCTTATCGGTTGAGATTGCTTAAGGAATTGAGTGGTGTACATGACACGTTTCACGTGTCGAACCTGAAGAAGTGTTAGGCGGATGCTAGCATGCATGTGCTATTGGATGAGATCAAGGTTGACAAAACTTTTCGTTTTGTAAAAGAACATGTTAAGAATAGTGACCATGAAGTTAAGAGGTTAAAATGTAGTAGAATGGTGGTAGTTAAGGTCCATTTGGGCTCGAAGCGAGGTCTTTAGGACTTCAGGTAAACTGAGTATCCACACTTATTCGTTGAGCATGGGATCATTGGGAGTTTTAGTTGAAGTTGGGTACGTAAGGTTTCTTGTAGACCTTAGTATGCCCTTAGATGTGTTTGTGTGATTTTGGTTAAAGTTATTTTATGAATAAACTCGAAGTCGAGCCGATTCTTCAAAAACGTTGGGCCTTATAACAACTTATAACTTGGTTTCAAGACAGTTCTTGTTTGATGAGTTGCGAGACCGGGTTGTAAATGAAATTGTTACGCAACTTAAGGTTTTTGACGAGTTTCCTCGATGACGGGAGAGGTTCAGGTAGTTTGATGTTTCTTTTCGTTTGGAGCGGTTATGCTGCTATGCGTACCCTTTTGTGGGCAGGTAAAGTTGTTAGCAATAAGATATCTTGTGAAAGTTAGTTGGAATTCAAAGGGTAACTTTGAGTTAACATGGGTATGGGAGGACTACTTAAAGGATAAGTATCCTCGATTAATTGTTTGGTAATGATAGAGTTGAACCTTTTGGTTAAATCTCGGGACGAGATTTCCTAAAGGATGGGATACTGTGACAACCATGACTTGAGCAGGTTAGTCAAACCGTTAGTGTTGACTTATGAATCTGTTGTAATGTATGGTTTATGTGTTTATATGCGTTATGTGGATTGTGTGAGAGTTGGTAATCAATCCATTGAGCGTTATAGTCTCATTGGGATTGGATTGGTGATGGATTTGGTTAAGTTCCTTTCGTTCACTTTTGGTGGCAAGGAAATTACTTTTGTAGTTTTGGCATTTTTGCGTTAATTGTGTAAGTATTATTATGTATAGGTATTTATGTGTTAGTAAAATTATGTATGAATAGGCTTTAGTGGTTAGAATAAGAAAGAAATGAAATTTCTATTTTTGGAAAGTTAGGTTTAATAAAAATGAAAAGTTATTTATTTTGAAAGCCTAGTAAATTGCGTTTACGCAAAAAGGTTTACTCAAATAAGCTTAGGTTTTTATATAAACTTAAGGTAATATAAATAATTAAGTAATTAATAATTAAAAAAAGAAAAGGATAAGGGTTCGGCCGGTTTTGGGTTTAAGGGCAAAAAAGGAAAACAAATCATACTCTAATTAAAATTGGTAAAAGATATCTATCCTAAACCTTTTTGTAAACCTTATAAATATCAAAAACCCTTCTCCTCCTTGTTTTTGATTGTTCCAGCCAAATTTTATCAAAGGAGGAAGAATAATTTTTTTTCAAGTTTGGTGATTTTTGTGTTCAAGATTCGAAGATTTAAGGTATAAATTATAATCCTTTGAGTTAGTTATCATTAAAAACATGTAATAATTATTATGATGGATAATTAGGGTTTCATAACATCTGTAATTAATGATATAATAAACATGTTATAATGATTAGGGTTTATTAGAAGCTTATGGGTGTAATTGGTTAGGATTAATTCGCATTAGAACTTGATTTATGTTTGAGTAGAATTTAGGGCTGTGTTGTTTCATGAATATCTAAAGGTTAAAAGCATGAATTGATGTGATTCTAGTGCCTATGATATAGCTCAAAGAGTCTAGTTTCCAGAACATCCAGCCTTGAAAGTTTTTAAGGTCGGGAAGTTATTCAAATGTTGGTTACACCAAAAGTTGTCAAAACAGTAAATACGGGTCAGATTTAGGTCAGATTACGAGGGGTAAAACCCCCACTTAAAATTCGAATTAGGATTAACCAACCTACAGGAGTTTAGTTCTATGTGTCTATTAAAAATCTCTCAAAGGAGAGCTTCTGATTTGGGGTCTAAGTATGGTTTTTAGGTCCAAACTTTTTAGTGTTCGTTCAGATCCGAAACTGAGTAGTTAAAAGTTTGATTTTATTTGGGGCACTTAAGAGGGGATATAAATTAGTGGAAAAACTATAGAGATAGTAAACTCATAATATTGAATGCGTGATATTTGGTAAAATTTATAAAGGTCAGTAAGCATGGTTTAGAAAATAGTAAAATGACACTAAAATTTTGCATTTTTGGGTAAATTGTTGAACATTGAAAAAGTGTGTAAACGAATTGGTAAATGTTGGGCATGGTGTCGGGGTAACCCATGAGGGTAAATAAACACCTTAGACATCCATCATATGATTGTTACATGGGCATAATCATGTTGTCTTAGTCGCGTGTAACATGAGTTTGTTTGTTTGTATAGTTTTGTGCAAGGAGTTTAGAAATTGCTTATGCATCAGGTGAGTTTCATAGCCCCTTTTTCTTATGTTTTCTTGGGGTGAAAATAATGCTATGAGTTTAAATGTTTTAGTTACTGTGATAATGTGTTTTAAATGAGGCATGGGCTATACGAGACTATTGTATGTTGTGTTACTTGCTAATATGATATGGATTGTTGTGCTTGAGCGTGACCGTCTCAAGGCCTTGATGGATTGTTAGAAGTGAGTGTGATCATCTCATTGTTGTGGATTGTTGTGCTTGAGCATGACCGTCTCAAGGCATTGTTGTGGATTGTTAATAGTGAGCGTGATCGTCTCATTGTTATGGATTGTTGTGCTTGAGCGTGACCGTCTCAAGGTATTGTTGTGGATAGGAATATGTTTGTGATGTTTGGGCTTGGGCGTCTCAATGTGGGTCGATGTGATTACATGTTAGCTTGTATGATAGTTCGTTGTATGTTCTCCTATGCTATGTTTTATTTATCACAGTGATTTCAAAGCAAGTTATTGGCGTGTCTAAGCATCATTTTCAGGTAAGCATCATGGGAATAAGATAGAGAGAAGTGGCTAGAAAGAGACCATAGGATGTCATGGACTTTATTGCTTTTATGTCTTGAATATTGCATTGTTTGAATTATGGATACTTGTTACATGTCTTTCTATTGGCGAGAACTTTCATTTCGTCAATAAAGACGCCTTTTGGATTTGGATTAGTTTTATGGGTATTGTTATGACACTTTGTGTCTATACTTTGCTTATTTATTGCATGTAGACTTCTCTTTATAGACGTCATTGTGTTGTGATGATATCCATTATGTTACGCCTCGCGTTTCCGCCTTGGTGGGGTATGACACATATAAGTCCCATAAGTATATTAGACCCCTTAATAAGCTCAAGGAGCTTATTAATAAGCTATGGACCCTACGGTTACAGCCTGTTGGGCCCAATAGTGGGTTGTTGGGTTTAATGAGCCCATTGGTGGCTCGTTAAGCTTACTAGTTGGTTTCTAGGGCTTTTAACCTTTTATTAAGCACTCGTTAAGCATTACTTAATCATGTTTTAGCATATTAACGCATTCTATACCCATCTTAATGAGTCTCGTGTCCGAGACGTGGCTCATCAAGCTTCTACAAGCTTGTATGAGTTCGTCACACTATTAGGTTCTTGGTTACTGATACTAGCCTTTTTGTATATATATAAATATAATACGTAAGGATAATATGATTCAATTGTAGTATACATATTCCGAAATATTTAAATCAATTACTTTTGTCCAAAGTAATATCAAAAATCCCCTAGGTCGTTTCCCAGCGAAGCGTGAATTCAAAATCGAATGACGGAGTGATAATCAATGCTTGAATGGAACGAGGATTTGAATGGTTTTTCTAATTCTACAAATAAAAATGCAAAACCGATTAAAAGAAAACCTAAAACGAAAGCAATTTAACTTAAATCCTAAAACGGTGACGTAAAAACGCGAGCTAAAAACCTAAATTATTCAATTTTAATCGTAAAATGATTTTTTTTAACTTTTAATGGGTCCTAAGTGACTAAAAAGGAAGTTTAAAAAAACTAGACTGAAAACGGAGTTGATTTGAGTTAAAAACGAGAAGAAACGAGAACGGGAACGAATCTCGTTCTTTAAAAAACAAACTTTCCCAAAAATGACCCTATGAAAATACTAATATTTTTTCTAGAAACTATGCAATAAAAGAAAATTTTGAAAAAAAGATTTATATTTTTCTGATTAATATTTTATTTTTTATGAATTTTTTAGATTTTAAACAAAATAAATTATAAAAATACAAAACATTTTTATAAAAATCTAAAAAAAATACAAAAAATAGCTGAAGTTGTTAGGATTCTAAGAAAAATAAAATGGGGAACACAACTTATCTCAATAAGCTGTTAAAAAGCAAAAACAGCTTATAAGGCTTATTGGGCTAAATGTGTATAAGAATAAACCCAACACAAACTCTACCAGATGAGCTATTGTAGCACAACGGTAGAGTGTATGTGGTGTATAAGAGGGTTGAGGGTGTTGAGGTCTCAGGTTCGAGCCATGCTCACCTGAGACTTCCACCTTCCCCTTTTTATTTTTATTTTTTTCAAAAATTTTCTTTTAGGACTTGTTAAACACATAAAAATAAGCACTTTTAAAACTTGGACTTTTTTATGAAACTTAATGAATAAGCTGAAAAAAACACAAAAGAAAACAGACAGAATGCTTAAGAGCTTAAAATGGAAACAAGCCTAACTGTTAAGCTAATTTAGGACTCAAAAAGCTTTTGACTATCAAATAAGCTGCACAAAGGACCTTGGCTAGTCTTAATAAGCACAATGTGCTTCAAATAAGCAGGCCAAATAAGCTGATAAGCTGAAAATTCAACTAAGCAGTACTAACTTTGAGTTAGTGCTGCCAAGCTTATGCTTTTGCACAAATAAGCAAATAAAGGCACAAATAAGCCAAGATAGATAAACTACTAACCCTATTAAGTATGAACAAACAAGATTAAGCAAAGATGATAAGCTACACTTAAGCTAAATAGACAGATTCCCTAAAAACTTAAATATTTGAAATTATAAGCTAGGATGAAAATAAGCTCAAATAAGCTCTATATCAGCTGCAAAAGCTGAAAGACTTAAAAATTATCCTAACAAGCAATATGCAACACAAGATAAGCAAATTCAACAAGCTATAAGCTAAAAAGAGCAAATAAGCTTATTTGGATAAAAACTTATGGCCAAACAGACCTTGGGCCACTTTTCTAGCTTTTTTTTTGCTTCTAAATAGACTCTTGCGGACTATTGACTTACAAAACCTAAAAGCTTGGCCAAAAGTATATATAAATCAATAATCAAAAAGTATTTTGAACTTAAAAGAAGCTATGAAAAAGGTAAATGAAAAAGCTAGTTCAGGCAGTTAGCTAATTTTTTAGTTTTTTAAGTTAAACTAAAACTGTTTGCCTTTTAATCTAAATAAGCTAAAAAATTAGAATGAGCTTATAAACTAGACCTAATAAGCATTCCTAAACAAGAGTTAAGCAAAACCAAAAGGCTATAAGCTCATATAAGCTATTAAGCACTTTTGGCCACAAACAGGAACCATATAGGCAACTAGGCACCTTTGGGCTTAAAAATAAGTACTCTAAAGGGACCTATGGTGCTAAAGGCTTATACATTCTTAAAGCCTATTCAATAAGCTACAAATAACTGAAGAGAAAAAGGAATTTAAATAAGCTAACCTATGAAAAAAGGGATAAAGAAAAAGGCAATAATACTCAACAGCTGTTGATTGTTGTATTCTTAACAGACAAAAGTGGCTTAAGCAGCCTATAAAATAAGCTAGCCCAAGGACTTAAAAAGCTGAAGTAAGCTAAAACAGATGAAGGCTAAACTACAGACAATCTATGCTACTAATTTTAGGAGCTTAAACAAACATATACTAATCAAAATTTGATCCTAAAGTCCATCAAAAACTGACCCGTTGCTTGAAACCAACCTGTTTTGACCCATTTGCATAAAGACAATGAAACAGTTTAAGAATATTTAATACCAGATTTTAGACTTGCAAATAGACCCATTTTGAACTTAAAAACATGCTCTTAAACCTTACAACTTAATCTACTAGCTAATGCATTCTTACAACTAACATTTACCACAGACTTGAAGGTTTAACTATGAAAACATTAAGAACTAGGTTATACTTAATTTTAGCTTAATGAAACTACTACTTAAGACTAATATGAGCTTACTAAAATGACCAAATGACCAAAAACAGTTTTATACCATTTCTACCAATCTTGAACTCTCAAACCAAACACCCCTTAAAAGGGTTTTACACCTTTTTATAACTTCAAAAACAGTTTTTAAGCCAAAGTTTGCAAACAAAGTTGATGAATAAGTAAAATGCAAACATAAAGGAGCAATGTTGACAGGAAGTTAAGAACTCATAAGCTAAGTAAACAAATAAGTAGTTAAGAGATATCAAAGACTGTTTTTACTAAAAACTTGAAAATGGAAATTTTATTAATTAAAAAAAGGATTACAAAGGCTTTTAGACAGAAATTTAAATGCAAGAAAACATAACTTAAGACATTAAAAATAAAAATAAAAATTAAAAACTCAAAAAAAAAACTCCTCCTAAGCTTCTGTCTTCTTTCTTTTTATAAGCTATCAAGCTTCTTTGCATTGTGCTAGTTGTGTTTCTTTTGTGAGAGCTTCAAAGCTTCAATCCTGGCCTTTAATATTTCTTGGTCCCCAATCCAAATAATCACAACCCTTGATTTTTCCTTGACCAGTAGAATCATGAGGGATTGCCAACATGGAATGGTATCATGTGACTGGGGTTATAGTGGAGATAAGGGTTAGGTTTTATCCCTTGTGTAATTCGTGTTGCAGGGTAAAGGGAAGTGAAAGGTGAATTGGTGGCAAGAAAGTGGGTAGGGTTTATCTAGGTTTGATTTTGGGGGTGCAGGGGAAACTTTGGAGAAATGGAAAGAATGCCCCCTGAAAGTATATTGTGGTATTGCAATATTGGTCCCTGTGGTGGAATGAATTTTTGAGGGTTGGCAAGGTTAGCCCTCCAAAGTGTATGCTATTGTTGCAAAATCAGTCCTTTTGGACATTAAGTGAAATGGGCCTAGTGTTTTAACTGTTTGGGCCGAGTTATATTCAAAAGGGTGTTGGGCTTTTGGGCTAAAAGGGGTTTTGTTTAAATAAGTGGGCTGACCCGGGTCAATAGGTGGGTACGGGTGGGCCCACTTTTAACATTTTGGTTTTTTCGGGTTCGGTTTTCGATGCTCATTCCAACGCCATATCCCGGGGTTGACTTTGACTTCGTTTTGACTTCATAAAATACACAAACGTTGTCGAGTCGATCCGGTAATTTCCGTTTGAGCTCCGTTTTTAATCTTTTTGTACCCTTGGCCTTAGTTTTTCGCGCTCTTTTCAAATCCGTGCTCGGTTTTGTCCGGTTTGGCTTTGATTTTTGTCTTTTAGTGAATATCTGGTACCTGCACAATACAAACACAAAAACAAGCATATTTATGGCATTTTATGTGCGTTTTTGGTCGTTTAGGGTCGATTTATTAGGTAAAAGGTATGTGTAATTACACACATACCAAAATCCCCCATACTAAGATATTGCCGTGTCCTCACGCAATGTTATGAAGTAAACACTTAAGAAACCAAGAATCTCAATCCCCCTCGACTAATAACCTCGAAAAGTAGCTAAGTGTTCGCCAAGGGGAACTAAGGAATCAATAGCTTCGACAAGTCCCGTTTTCACCATTTTTTATATTTACACTAACTATCCCTAATTTTTTTTGGATTTTTCCTTTTTCTTTTCTCAACTAACTAACATGTTTGACTTCCTTTATTTTATCAACACTGGGATCATAGAATGAGAAGCGCCCATAGAATAATCTATGGATGTCCTGACGGATAAATTCATCGTCCCCGATTTTTCACTAGTCCCAAGCTAAGCGTAAAAACGAAATCACCGCTGAGCACAAGTAAAGATGCTAACACTACTCATAACTATGACTTGTCAACTTTTTGCTCCCAACAATTATTCAATTAGAGTGATTGTGCTTAATTTTAAGTTAAATTTAGATCGACAATTTTAGAAAGTAGTATAGTTTATGTGCATAACGATATTTCTGAAGAAATCTGGGGAAAAGACTAGATCACCCACCAACCAGCATATTCTCGATAGATCCCAGCCGAGTTCGACTTAGGTTATCAGGTTGAGACCCCACAGGAGAATGTTCGCAATGTAATAGCGGGATACTCCACCCTTTTAGGCCGAATTTCTTAGATTTACCGCTAAATAAACAATACTACTCAAAGCACGCAAACATCAAAAATTTAATGATCTCATTGGTGCGATTATTCCTAGAAATAATCTACTAACGGCAACCAACAAACTTTTGAAGTCTTAAAGCAAGTTATTCTTAGTTCAAAATTATACTTGAGTTTAGAAAAAGAAATCTTAACCATTAAATTTTCCTTATTAGTCATTTATTGCTATACTATAATACCGTCATCATTTACATGACTACAACATCGGCCACGCCTCCGACAAGATGTAGTGACTTAGTCTGACGACGGTCCCCCGCCTTATATGAAGACTTCAACATCGGCCACGCCTCCGACAAGATGAAGTAAACTGACGGAGAATTCTTATTGATAATACTTAAGAATGCACTTTGGCATTTATTATCTCACTATGGGCTTTGTTTTGAAGACTGCAACATCGGTTGTGAGCCGGCAAGATGCAGTAAACCTTTATCAGCCCACAGTTTATATTTTTCATCATTCATTTTTCATTTTTTCATTTTTTTTGCAACATATTTTCCGTAATAGAGAAAATTTCGTTTTAGAAACTCAAGTATACAGTTGAACTAAGATGAATATTTTCGTTTCCGAAAGAGCTTCTTTTTAGAAAATGTCGGTTTAAAGTTAAAGCAAAATTAAGCACGTTTATTAGTCAGGTTAAGAGCTTCGGGGAGAAAAAGCGACAAGTTACACTCATAAGCTTTTAAGATATCCAACTAATCCTTGTTTAGCATCTTACTTGTAAACAACACTATCATTTTTCGTTCTTCACGAATTTTAAAGTCCGCGAACCCTTAGTCTAAAAGTTAAGGAACAAGTTAAGAGCTCAACACGCTTGACCGAGTCAAAATTTATTCTCATTCTACCCATTAGGAAAGTCAAAACTGTGACCAAACACTTATTCTATTTTTGAAAAAATTTAAATTTTTTTCATTTTTTTGGTATTTTTGCAAAAATTTTGGTGGTAAAAACGGGATTACGTGACAACCGGTTGCAGGCAAAATCAAATTGAAGATTCCCCCCCCATACTAGAACTAAACATCATCCTCGATGTTTTAAAAGGGGTACCTACGTAAATCTAAGGCCATTTATTAAGTGTGCCAAAAGATAAAACGTTAGTCGATTAGATTTGGATATTGGATTCCCAAAATGAAGCTGAGGATGTGAAACGCTTATGGATGAAGGGTAAAACTGCGAGTACGAGAGTCTTTACAATCCGAGAAAATTCTGGACATTCAACACAAACACGAAACACGGGTAATGGAAGAGGCAAGCCTCCTCACACAAAACACTTATTCATTACTAAATACTATGGATAAGCATGGGTTGCCACCCATGAAGCGCCTTATTTTTGTTACCCGAGTCTCAAGCTCGACTCGACCCCGAATTCATTGGTCCATGGGGAAGCAAGTGGAAGATAAAATCATCATCGGACTTTCATTCAAGCGGTTTGGATAAACATTGAATTTCATGAAAGTTCCACTCCGATGAGATACATCCGGCATAAAAGAATGATAAATTGAGATGTCGGGATCAAAAATGGTATCTTCATTCCCGGTGGAGAGAAGATATGGAGGGACAACGGGATACGTGAGAAAAGCAAGAAAGATCCATACAACATAAGCGAAGAGAGAAGATTGGTCATCCTCTAATGGTACATTCACATTAGTCGTAGACACATTCTTACGAATCCCGAGGTCAATAGAAGTCAAATCTCCCGGATCGGGCTCAATCTTAAATTTGAAACATTCAAGATTCGGAAGAGACATGATGTGAGCGAGTTCATCGGTGAACTCCTCATGATAAAGGTCACTCCTATCGGCAGGAGGAAACTGATCATTCGAAAGATCAAAGATAAACGAGTCATATCGAGAAAAATCAACATGAGTAGTGGTACTGCCACTACTCTTCTCTTTAAAATGATCGTTATCAACATAGAAAGCTTTATAATCCGGAAGAGATAAATCAGAACGAGTAGTGGGACTGCCACTACTAATCTCTTCTAGATTAAAGCGAAAAGTTTCAGATTCGGGAATAGAATTATCAAAGGTGTTAGTCTCCTCCAAGAAAAGATTAGAAAATGTGGAGGTAGACTTGATCACAACATCGGAAGATGGAGTGGGATTATCTCTTAATGCATCGATCTTAGCAATAAGAAGATTGACATTCAACAATTTTTCACGAAGGATATCGTCTTTGATTGTTAAAAGAATATCATCATCAATCCTTTCAACTTCCGGGACAACAATCTCCACCACCTCTAAGCTGACGATCTCAGCATCGGGAGGTGATGCATCGACATAATCGATATCCTCACCGTAGGGAGAATCGTCATCACTCGAAGAATTATCATCGTTGGAATTGACAACAATCTCAGAATGTTCATTGAGAGCATTAAGAGGGGTGGTATTTTCACAAAGAGGCACATCACACATTTTGTCAGGAATACCCTCAGACTCACTTAGGATTGGGACAAGGTCCTCAACACTAGACTTTATTACTTCGTCCGATTCTGTTGCCGGAACAGTGTCGAGATGCTCGTCCCCCATACTTAGAGAGTTATCGGGTTCCTTGATTGGTAAAACGGGTGTGATTGCAATGGTATCGTCTTCGTCATCATCATAGCAAATGGGAATCTTCCAATATCGATCTTTAGCCGCTTGATCTTCCGCAATTCGCTTTTCTTCTTCCTTCTTTTGCATAACTTGACCAACCAAATCACGTATGGTTGTTATTTGCTCCATAAGCTTGTTTTGAGAATTTAAAGACTCATTTTGAGAATTGAGAAGATCATTTTGAGTATTGAAGATAGGATGATTGACGGTATATTGCGGGGGTTGAAATTGGTCAAAACCGAAAGAATTAGAATCATAGCAAGAATTTTGCTCATGATAATAGTCTTCATTCATTGGTCGACATTGGTAGGTTTCATGAGGGCCCCCGCAATTTTCACAACAAAGTCTTTGTTGTTGAAAACTTGGTAAAGTTTGTGGGAACTCATCATAGTCTTGCGGTGTACAATAGTGACCATAACGAGCATCGTTCCCGCAAAACTCACACAAGATTGGTTCATAGTGTGTGGGGTGGTTGGAAAAATTTTGAGAATCGTTAGAAGAATACGGAGTTGAAAAATTGTTTGGTGTTCTATTTCCAATCGTACAATAAAAACAAACTCCATTGTATTCATTACAACCACATTTTTGGCATGTACCAAGAAGACATTGTTGTTGCAATCTTTGCAAGTTTTGTAGGTGCTCACCAATGGTTTGGTTTTTGCATGGTTCCGGATTAGAGATAATCGGAGCTTTCGGAGGACAATTATAACCGTAATGAGCACCTTTCCCACAAGACTTACAAGTGCATCGTCGACAAAAAATTCCATCTAACGAATCACTGCACTCGTGACAACAATGGTCAATTTGTGGAGGACTTGGTAAGGAATTTTCACCGGGGTCCTGATCGAAAACGAATGGCTCTTGAGGTGCATCAACAATGTCTGGATTGTCATTGGATGACTCGGAAGTGTCTTGGAAGTCTTGAGAAACTTCCTCCAATTTCTTTCGTATTAGAGCACATTGTCGACAATATAGACCTTCAACCGGGTTTCCACACTTGGGACAATTAGGGGTTTGTTGAGACAAGTCGGGTGTTTTATTAGAATCAATAACAAACTTGTCTACGAAACCCTTTTTAGAACAACCACATGATTTATTGTACCAAGCTCCACATGACGAACATTCTTTAATCGTGAAAACGGGATTCAAACGATAATCGAATGACGCCATAAGAATTAAACATAGAGGGTTAAGAAAAGAATTAAATGGATAAGAAGAAAAAGAAGATTATTTTTGGGTTTAAAATAATACATAAAGAAAAGAAATAAAAATATTTTTGGATTTTGATTTTTTTTTTGGTTTTAACAATTTATTCACAATTTATTTTAACGGACAACGATATAGACAACTTAAACCAAATAATCAACGTACTTCACGGTAGCTCTTAAAAAGAAAAACGCACAGGCGAGCGGAGGAGAAGGAAAGCACGGTGCTTTTAAGAACCTTTCTCCTTTAGGGTCGTAGTTCGTTGGAACGACCCGCCTTATACCCACTTTATAGTTTGTTTAACTTTTCAAGGTGAGCCGTACCTCGTAAGTGACACAAATGGTAAGTTTTCGATCTTTGGTTCGGGAACTTATTATGATAATACCTCAGTTGAAGGTATTATTTTGATTGGTGTTCTTTTACCAAATTGATTTTTATTGATAATTAAGGACAATGTTTTTATATTTTTGATTTTTTTAATTTTTTTGGTACTTTCAATACTTTAGGAAAAGTATTGTTGGTATTTTTAATTACTTGATATTCACAAAAATTAGAAAATAAAATATTTTTGGTTTTTTAGAAGAAAATATTCACAAATTCAAACGCTAATCTTCAAACGATCCGATAATGGTACTCCAGCTTCCCCAGCAGCGGCGCCATTTTGATACTAGCCTTTTTGTATATATATATAAATATAATACGTAAGGATAATATGATTCAATTGTAGTATACGTATTCCAAAAGATTTAAATCAATTACTTTTGTCCAAAGTAATATCAAAAATCCCTCGGGTCGTTTCCCAGCGAAGCGTGAATTCAAAATCGAATGACGAATTGATAATCAATGCTTGAATGGAACGAGGATTCGAATGGTTTTTCTAATTCTACAATTAAAAATGCAAAAACGATTAAAAGAAAACCTAAAACGAAAGCAATTTAACTTAAATCCTAAAACGGTGACGTAAAAACGCGAGCTAAAAACCTAAATTATTCAATTTTAATCCTAAAATGATTTTTTTAACTTTTAATGGGTCCTAAATGACTAAAAAGGATGTTTAAAAAAAACTAGACTGATAACGGAGTTGATTTGAGTTAAAAACGAGAAGAAACGAGAACGGGAACGAATCTCGTTCTTTAAAAACAAACTTTCCCAAAAATGACCCTATGAAAACACTAATATTTTTCCTAGAAACTATGCAATAAAAGAAAATTTTGAAAAAAAGATTTATATTTTTCTGATTAATATTTTATTTTTTATGAATTTTTTTAGATTTTAAACAAAATAAATTATAAAAAATACGAAACGTTTTAATAAAAATCTAAAAAAAATACAAAAAAATAGCTAAAGTTATGACGATTCTAAGAAAAATAAGTTGGGGAACACAGCCTATCTCAATAAGCTGTTAAAAAGCAAAAACGGCTTATGGCTTAATGGACCAAAAGGTGTATAAGAATAAACCCAACACAAACTCTACCGGATGAGCTATTGTAGCACAGCGGTAGAGTGTGTGTGGTGTATAAGAGGGTTGAGGGTGTTGAGGTCTCAGGTTCGAGCCATGCTCACCTGAGACTTCCACCTTCCCCTTTTATTTTATTTTTCAAAAATTTTCTTTTAGGACTTGTTAAACACACAAAAATAAGCACTTTTAAAACTTGGACTTTTTTATGAAACTTAATGAATAAGCTGAAAAACACAAAAGAAAACAGACAAAATGCTTAAGAGCTTAAAATGAAAACAAGCCTAACTGTTAAGCTAATTTAGGACTCAAAAAGCTTTTGACTATCAAATAAGCTGCACAAAGGACCTTGGCTAGTCTTAATAAGCACAATGTGCTTCAAATAAGCATGCTAAATAAGCTGATAAGCTGAAAATTCAACTAAGCAGTACTAACTTTGAGTTAGTGCTGCCAAGCTTATGCTTTTGCACAAATAAGCAAATAAAGGCACAAATAAGACAAGATAGATAAACTACTAACCCTATTAAGTATGAACAAACAAGATTAAGCAAAGATGATAAGACACACTTAAGCTAAATGGACAGAAAAGCTTAAAAAACTTTATAACTTAAAATTTTTACACTACAAAGAAAATAAGCCCAATTAAGCTTTACCCTAAATAACATAAGCTAAAATGAACTTATACTAACTTAACGAGTAATGTTGAACCTAAACTAAGCTGAAACAATAAGCTAATAAGCTTAAATGAGCATATGAGCTTATAACCTAAACCTGTTAACAAATAGTCCAAAGTGGACCCTTCCAGCTTAATTTTAAGCTGTCAAATGGGGTCTAGAGGCTAAGTGGCTTATAACCTCTTAAAGATTCTTCAATAAGCTACAAATAACTGAAGAGAAAAAGGACTTTGAAATAAGCTAACCTCTGAAAAAGGGATAAAGAAAAAGGCAATAATACTCAACAGCTGCTGATTGTTGTATCCTTAACAGACAAAAGTGGCTTATACAGCCTATAAAATAAGCTAGCCCAAGGACTTCAAGAGCTGAAGTAAGCTAAAACAGATGAAGGCTAAACTACAGACTATCTATGCTACTAATTTTAGGAGCTTAAACAAACACATACTAACCAAAATTTGATCCTAAAGTCTATCAAAAACTGACCCGTTACTTGAAACCAACCTGTTTTGACCCATTTGCATAAAGACAGTGAAACAGTTTAAGAGTCTTTAATACTAGATTTTAGAGTTGAACATAGACCCATTTTGAACTTGAAAACATGCTCTTAAACCTTACAATATATCTACTAGCTAATGCATTCTTACAACTAACATTTACCACAGACTTGAAGGTTTAACTATGAAAACATTGAGAACTAGGTTATACTTAATTTTAGCTAAATGAAACAACTACTTAAGACTAATATAAGCTGACTAAAATGACCAAATGACCAAAAACAATTTTATACCATTTCTACCAATCTTGAACTCTCAAACCAAACACCCCTTAAAAGGGTTTTACACATTTTTATAACTTCAAAAACAGTTTTTAAGCTAAAGTTTGCAAACAAAGTTGATGAATAAGTAAAATGCAAACATAAAGGAGCAATGTTGACAGGAAGTTAAGAACTCATAAGCTAAGTAAACAAATAAGCAGTTAAGAGATATCAAAAACTGCTTTTACTAAAAACTTGAAAATGGAAATTTTATTAATTAAAAAAAAAATTACAAAAGCTTTTAGACAAAAATTTAAATGCAAGAAAACATAACTTAAGACATTAAAAATAAAAATTAAAATTCAAACTAAAAAAACTTCTCATAAGCTTCTGTCTTCTTTCTTTTTATAAGCTGTCAAGCTTCTTTGCATTGTGCTATTTGTGTTTCTTTTGTGAGAGCTTCAAAGCTTCAATCATGGCCTTCAATCTTTCTTGGTCCCCAATCTAAATAATCACAACTCTTGATTTTTCCTTGACCAGTAGAATCACGAGGGATTGCCAACATGGAATGGTATCATGTGACTGGGGTTATAGTGGAGATGAGGGTTAGGTTTTATCCCTTGTGTAATTCGTGTTGCAGGGTAAAGGGAAGTGAAAGGTGAATTGGTTTGGCGAGAAAGTGGGTAGGGTTTATCTGGGTTTGATTTTGGGGGTGCAGGGGAAACTTTGGAGAAATGGCAAGAATGTCCCCTAAAAGTATATTGTGGTATTGCAATATTGGTCCCTGTGGTGGAATGAATTTTTGAGGATTGGCAAGGTTAGCCCTCCAAAGTGTATGCTATAGTTGCAAAATCAGTCCTTTTGGACATTAAGTGAAATGGGCCTAGTGTTTTAACTGTTTGGGCCGAGTTATATTCAAAAGGGTGTTGGGCTTTTGGGCTAAAAGAGGTTTTGTTTAAATAAGTAGGCTGACCCGGGTCAATAGGTGGTTACGGGTGGGCCCACTTTTAACATTTTGGTTTTTTCGTGTTCGGTTCTCGATGCTCATTCCAACACCATATCCTAGGGTTGACTTTGACTTTGTTTTGACTTCATAAAATACACAAACGTTGTCGAGTCGATCCGGTAATTTCCGTTTGAGCTCCGTTTTTAATCTTTTTGTACCCTTGGCCTCAGTTTTTTACTCTCTTTTCAAATCCGTGCTCGGTTTTGTCCGGTTTGGCTTTGATTTTTGTCTTTTAGTGAATATCCGGTACCTGCATAATACAAACACAAAAACAAGCATATTTATGGCATTTTATGTGCGTTTTTGGTTGTTTAGGGTCGTTTTATTAGGTAAAAGGTATGTGTAATTACACACATACTAGTTACGCTTACCAACCCATTCTAAACTCATTCTATTAAGCTCTTAGCAACCCTAATTCGCATATAACATGGTGTAGATTCCCTTTATGGGCAAAACGATTCGTTAATTGTTTATTATACGTGACATGTACATGTTTTATTTCTAAAACATTTCTAAAACGTTTTACCAAGCCTTCGGCTTATATTTTACGTATGCATGTTAAGTTTAAACATCCAAGTTTATACATAAGCTTCTTGTTACATGCCTTATGGCTTCTAGTTCACCACACAAGTCAACATATGTCGAATATTTACAAGACGTATACATGTATACGAACTAAGATACTTACAATGAGTCCTAGCTCCTTGGTTTTGAGTTGAACGTGTAGAATGACAACCCAAATCGTATATGTACGATTGTATATTCTAATCCTAGCTTAACTCGAATACCTTAGAATACTTGCTTGCAAATTGTGTTGTTATGTCTCGGTTGTGTGACCCGAAAACAAGAAGAGAAAATAATATGTTTTTGTTTGAGAGAGTTTGTGTGTTTAAGAGTTAAAAGAAATGTTAAGTGTTAAGTAGAAGTGGGTATATATAGGCTTAAGCTTGGTTAACTTTCTCTAGTTCCCTTTCTAAACCAAACCGTACCCTAAGTGGTGGTTTTATGGTTTCTAGTTAGCTCAAATGGTTTTGCTAATACCTCCCTAGTACATCCCTTAATTGTTCTATGTTGTACAAGATTTAGGAAATCTTATGGTTATGTGTGTTGTTGTTGTTGGTCGCGGGTATCAATGAGCAAAGGAAAGGATCCAAGTTGGTTATTATCCAATGTGTATTAAGCTAATTAGAGACAATAAGGACAAGCCTTAATTAATCCTATGTTGTACATGTACTTAATATATGATATGAAGATTTCCTAGTTGTGTATGTATATACGACGAGTGGTTTATGGGTTTTGTTTACCCATATTCGGCCATAATGACTTATCAACACAAGAATTGAATAATTTTTGTGTTTAAGGATTCAAAGTGGTTATTGGTTTGAGTCTAGGTAAGTCTAGGTATTTCCGGAGTGTGTCTAAAGGTATTTTATTGCAAAACGTAATCCTTTTACGTTACCAATAAAAATAAAATGCGCAAAGTCAATAATTATCTTCCTAATAATTACATAACACTTGCTTGATGTAAACCTTAATTTATTTGGTGACCGTTTACATTAAATGATTATTTCTAGTCTACGCGATTTAGCTTAAAGGTTAAATTAAAAGTAGACACGTACCGGACTAAAATAAACAGTGAAGAATAATAGAAGTCGTAAAATAACCTGAAAATCTGAAATGTTACAGTCTCCACCCGTTAAAAGAGCTTTGTCCTCAAAGCTTAAGACATTGTAGTGGATAAAGACGCCTGATTTGTGAAGAGATGCGGGTATTTCTTTTTGAACGAATCTTCACGTTCCCATGTGAACTCAGGACCTCTCCTCGAGTTCCAGCAAACCTTAACGAGTGGTATACGGCTTCGCTTTAATCGTTTGACTTCCCGTTCTATAATTTCAACGGGCTCTTCCACAAATTGGAGTTTATCATCGATGTGTAATCCTTCCAACGGAACGGCTAATGGTTCATAGAAATAATATTTCTTCAAGTTGGATACATGAAATGTATTGTGAACCCTGCTTAATTCTTGAGGAAGTTTAAGCTTGTAAGCAATGGATCCAACCTTTTTCAACACTTAGAAAGGTCCAACGTATCTAGGGTTTAACTTCCCCGTTTGCCAAAATACACAACTCCTTTCCAAGGGGAAACTCTGAGCATAACCTTATCCCCAACTTGGAACTCCACCGGCTTGCGCTTTAAGTCGGCGTAGCTCTTTTGTCGGTCACGAGCAGCTTGAATTCTCTGCTTGATCTGAATGACCTTCTCGGTTGTCTCTTGAACTAAGTCTGGACTGGTGAGTTAAACCTCTCTAACCTCGGCCCAACAAACAGGTAAACGACACTTTCGACCGTACAGTGCCTCAAACGGTGCAGCCTTGATGCTAGCGTGATAACTATTATTATATGAAAATTCGACTAATGGTAAATGCTTAACCCAACCATTTCCAAAGTCGATCACGCAAGCACGTGGCATATCCTCGAGAGTTTAAATAGTCCTCTCGCTTTGTCCGTCCATCTCCGGATGATAGGCAGTGCTTATATCCAAGTTAGTACCCAAGGCCTTCTGAAGTGACTTCTAGAAATTTGATGAGAATCTAAGGTCACGATCATAAATGATCAAGACAGGTATTCCATGCCTTGTGTTTTAGGAGATGCCTAATCTTTAATAGATTCAATCTTGGCAGGATCCACGTGAATGCCTTGACAGTCAATCACGTGACCGAGAAATTATACCTTAGGAATCCAAAATTCACATTTTGAGAATTTAGTGTACAGCTCCTCTTTCTTAAGTAGCTCCAGGATTAACCTAAGATGTTCTTCCTGCTCCTTCTCATCCTTTGAATAAATAAATATATCGTCGATAAAGACTATTACAAACTTATCCTAGTATGGTTTGCACACTCGGTTCATGAGGTCCATGAATACTACAGGTGCATTCGTCAAACCAAACGGCATTACTTGGAACTCGTAATGACCATACCGAGTCCTAAATGCCATCTTAGAAGTATCCTCTTCTCGTACCCTAAGCTGATGATAACCCGATCGCAAGTCTATTTTCGAATAAACACTGGATCCTTGTAGTTGATCAAACAAATCATCAATCCTTGGGAGAGGATAATGATTCTTCACCATCAACTTATTCAATTCTCGGTTGTCGACGCACATCCGGAATGATCCGTCCTTCTTTTTGACAAACAAGACCGAAGCTCCCCAAGGTGAGGAACTGGGTCTTATAAATCCCTTGTCGGATAGTTCTTGTAGTTGTTCTGACAACTCTTTCATTTAGGAAGGAGCTAATCATTAAGGTGCTCGTGCTACAGGTGCAGCACCAGGCATCAAATCAATTTGGAATTCCACTTGTCGAGTTGGTGGAAGACCCGGCAAATCATTGGGAAATACTTTAGGAAAATTTTAAACGATTGGTACGTCCTCCAGACGCTTCTCCCCCGACTTGTCTTCAGTCTCCTTCGTAGTAACATGTGCCAAAAAGACATGGTGTCCTTTTAACAAATATTTCTGAGTTTTGGTGCATGAAATGATATTCAAACGAGTCTCGCTTCCTTAATTACTTCCGTCACTGTGGATCATTAAGGTTTCATTTCCCCAGGGGATACGAACGATCTTCTCGGTATAATCGATGACAGTGTGGTACTTTGACAACCAATCCATACCGATTATGACGTCGAAGCTACCAAGTTCTATGGGCATTAAGTTTATGTTGAATGGATGATTTAAGAAGTTTAATGTACAACCCCGGATGATAGTGTTTATCCTAATTATTTTTCTGTCGGCTAGTTTGACATCATAATAATGATCCAATGTGGTTGGTGTGATATCAATTAGGAAACTAAATATAGTAGGTACAAAACTTCTATCGACACCAGTATCAAATAAGATAGAAGCATAGCGGTTGTTTAGAATAAACGTACCCATAACGGCGTTGGAGTCCGGGTTTGTTCCCGTATTTCCCACCACATAAACCTTGGCTGGTGCATTGTCGTTCCCATGTTGGTTACCACGGTTTCCATTCTTCAACTTCGGGCAGTCCTTCTTGTAATGCCCTTGAACACCACATCCGTAACAAGTGACAGCATTCTGAGTTGTTCCAGAGTTCCCACGGTTGTTATTATTACCATTGGGTCCAGAACTCCTACAGTCATGAGTCAGATGGCCAATCTTCTTGCACTTATTACACCTGGGAGCACATGGCCCTTTATCGTGATAGTTGCATTTGGTACACAAGGGCAGTGATCCCGTGTACTCTCTCTTTTCACCAGGACTAGTAGTGTAAGCTCGCCCAGTGTTCTGCCTCTTGTTTTGTTGTTGGTACCCTTAATTGTTCCCAGCATTAAATTCCAACTTCCTTTTCTGCTCAGCTTATCTTTCAGTGATAGTGAGAACCTTTTGATCCATCTGATCATTAGCAAACTCAATTGCTTTCTCCATTGTCTTGGGCTGATATGACATTACATTTCTGTTAGCCTCAATTTATTGAGTCGAATAAGGAAGTTCGGTCACTCTACGATGGAGCTTTGGTCTTTAATTAGTTAATGTTGTAAAAAGATAATATTGGGAATCGGGCTCGATAGTTAATCTAATATTGTATATGTTTCGGGTTTAATCCCAAGCAAAACCCGAGCCCGGGTCCTAGTTAAATATCCCGCGCGTCATTTAACGCGATGGGGTATATAAACTCTTTTCTATTTAGAAAAGAGTTAGTTGTTCATTTCTAAAATAATTCCATTTCTCTTTTCTTTAAAAAAATACCTGATTATCATTAGTACATATATTTGATGAATCAGGAATGACATTGCTATCATCCTTCTCCAAAACATATGTGTCGTTAATGGATTCAGGTTGCTCAGAATGTCGTCTCACATTGGCAAACACATTACTTTCATCATGATTTTGTACCTGTTCCAATGGCGTATCAGTAGAACTTGATTCTGCAGGTAAGACTTCCTGAATCTTTGCCATGAAACCGTAATGTGCTTCCAATTCCTGCTTATCAATCTTTTCATCTGATACAATCCCACTGCTTGTTTCATCTCCTGAACTTGTAACCGATGATTGAACCTTTTGAACCTTGCACTGTTGAATCTGCAACTGTCTTTCACTCAACTTTTTCAACGTTATCTTAAGCTCTTGCTCATGACTTGCTCTTTCTATTATACATTGCTCAATGGAGTTCATGTTCTGGATGATTGTTTCCTTGAATGTTTGAGCTGTCATTTTAGTGTAATCTCTGAAGTTTTCTCTTACTTCTCGATCTGATGAAAAAGATCTTGAATAAATATCGAGAGGCTTTAACAAGTCAGAGTTAATGAACCTTTCAAACTGTACTTTGATCACACTTAGAGCGGATTTGGAATCCATCTCGTGAAGTGTTTCTGCATTGAGAAGTGTTTCTAAGTTATTCATGTGTTGAGATAACTGAAACTTGAAGGTTCTGACACTATCACCAAAGAGTTGTGCAAAAGCTTGTTGATACAATATACTCTGTCTTTCGAGAAGTTGAGTGGTTGATTTAAGTGCATTTAATTTGTTCAAGGAGTTTTCTTTGAAAATCTTTGCTTGCATCTGCAGTTTCTGTATCTCTGGTTCCTTTAAAACTGAACCCGAAGATGAAGTAACCTTTGTTCCCATTTTATCGTGAATTATGAAGTGTGAAAATTTTGTTGGATCTTAAGTGGATATGATGTGATTGAAATTGTGGTTGTATGCAATTCACGTTCACGGGATTTTACTCGTCTATGATCAAAACCGACAAATGATTAACGGGATTTTACAAGATCACAGTAGTTGGCAAAACACTAATACCATCTACATCTGCTAATTGGAGATGTCTCCTAACAGATGCTTCAGTAACAGTGAATTCTTTGCCATCAACTGTGGCAGTTATTTCTTGTTCTCCATTATCAACTGTTCTGACAGTAGCAGTCTGCCAAAACTTTTTGATGAGAGAAACATAGATAGTAGGATTCTTAGTAAGAGCATACCTTATATGACTACCATTGAGAAAATCTACTATCTCTTGGAATCCTTCACTCCCAGATGGTTTCTTTAGATAAGCAACCATGTTGTGTTTGTCGCAGAATTCCAAATTCGCCATTGTTGATTAAGAGAAGTTCGATTAAGGTCTGGGATAGGTTCGTTTATGAGAGTATATGTGTTGGACAAAAGCAATTGAGATTATATGGAGAGCACTTAAGGTTTTGATTGGACCGACTGAATAAACTTGATTCTTTATCTTGAGAAAGTCTTATGAGTGAAAGAAAGATCAAGAATCATCCAATTTAAGGAAACCTATAAGCGAAGTTGTTGGCGGAAATATCTCAACGGCTATATTTAATTAAGGAAAATCTGTTATGCTCTAAACAGTATTAACGGTAGCCTAGCAGTACTAAGTTTAGCCTAACAGTACTAAGTTTAGCCTAACAGTACTAAGTAATGCCCAGCAGTACTAAGTTTAGACTAACAGTACTAAATAATGCTCAGCAGTACTAAGTTTAGACTAACAGTACTAAGTAATGCCCAGCAGTACTAAGTTTAGACTAACAGTACTAAATAATGCTCAGCAGTACTAAGTTTAGCCTAGCAGTATTAACTTTTGAGGTACCAGTTTTAGCCTCAATTCCGTTCCAAAAGGCATTTCCATCATCAATGTTGATTCTCACAAGCTCTCTTTCTATTTTTAAGCTCACTGTATCTCTCAATTCTTTTGCTCACTGAAACACTCTGTCTGCTTTTACTTCACACATCTCTCTATTCTTTTAAGCTCACTATTTCTCTCTGTCTGTTTTTATTTTCTTTTAATGCTCACAGTATTAATTATAACAGCACTAGAAAGTATACTTAACAGTAGTAATGTAACATTTCTCATTTTCAGGTTATTTACAACTTTAATAAATTCCATTATTTATTTTTAGAGTTTTACGCGTTCGCTTTTAATTATTAACTTATAGTTAAATCGCGTAAACTAAAAATCAACGTTCAATGTAAACGGACATCAAACAAATTAAAGTTTACATCAAGCAAGTGTTATATGATTATTAGGAGTATAATTTATAACTTTTCATAATTTATTTTTGTTGGTTACGTAAAACGCTTACGTTTCGCAATAAATTACATTCGGTCGTACCCGGAAGCACCCTTACCCATCTACACTCAAACAAATACCCACGATTATACCCAATACCCAAAATTTACTTATTTTGCTTTCCTATAACATCTCAAAACCGGACCTAGTGTGTTCACACATGAAATAAATCATTTAATCCCTATTAAGTCTTTCATTACAACTTGTAAACCTTACCTAAATGTACCTTAAGCTCATGCTTCTAGTAATTGTCTCATCACTTGTACCTCCCCCCTCCTTTGAGCCGTGGCCTCCTCCTAGGGAGGAGGAGAGCTCTTACAACTTGTCCTTAAACCATTTCACTCCCATGGTTTCACTTTAAGTTGTTTAAGGTTTTCTATACACTATAAAAGGAAGCCCTAGGTCCATAATTATACTCTTACACTTTCTACAAGCAAAATCAAAGCAAGAACTCCTTTCCCCCTCCTCTAAACCCACGACATACATAAGGTGTGCTAGGGTTTCATTTAATTTTTGCATTCAAGGCAATCCAAGTGTTCAAGTGTTCATTCTAAGGTTACCTAAGGCTACTCAAGGTGTTGGCAAGCTTGGATTCGGGTTTAACAAGGATTTATCAAGAAAACTTATTTAGGGTTTTCTTGATTAGGGTTTTGATTTTGAAGGCTTGATTAGGGTTTACATCTTGTGTTCATCATCCCACTTGTCTTCTATAAGGTCTATTTTAAGTATTCAATCTTCATTCATTCATTTCCTATTATGTACATACTTGTTGCATAAGTTAATCACCACCTAGATTCATTTTAAAGTTATATAAAGTGTTTGATGATTTCATATGAACAAGTGACATGAACATTTAGAGGACTTAATACATGTAATATATACGGTATAATACTTGGTGAAATTATGGTGCAAAGCCTTTAAGCAAAAAATAAATACAAACTAACATTATAAATTGAAAACCCTAATTTTATTTTAATTCCTACTGTTGGAATTCGAAACATAAACCCTACATTTTATATTTTATAAAAATAGTACTCTTTACAAGGATCGTGAGCATGTAAGGAACTCGAAAAACAGAATTATAACGAACAAGTTACGAATTTTACAAGTTATATATATAATTAACCTTATAAAAACAAATTTAT
>BQNB010058571.1:0-37709 GCA_026074375.1 Tanacetum coccineum | reverse complement strand
TGCGCTTACAGACTTTTTTTATGTTTTCGTTCGTTTTTTACGATTTCGACTGTTTTTTACGTTTTCGCTAGTATTTTTACGTTTTCGTCCTTTTTTACGCTTTCGCCCCTTTTTTTACGTTTTCGTCTGTTTTCGTACATTGTCGTCTATTTTTTACGTTTCCATCCGTTTATTACGATTTCGACAGTTTTTTACGTTTTCGTCCATTTTTTTCGATTTGGCCCATTTTTTTACAATTTCGATAGTTTTTTTGTTTTCGCCCGTTTTTTACGTTTTCTTCCGTTTTTTACGTTTTCGTCCGTTTTTTACGTTTTCGCTCATTTTTTTACGTTTTCGCAAATTTTTGTCTGTTTTTTACGTTTTCGTCAGTTTTTTTACGATTTCGGCAGCTTTTTTACGTTTTTGTCTGTTTTTTACGATTTCATCCCTTTTTTTTACGTTTTCGTCCGTTTTTTTTTTACGTTTCGTTCATTTTTTATGTTTTCGTACATTTTTTATGTTTTCTTCCGTTATCGTACGATTTCGCCCGTTATCGAACATAAGAAAACGGAAGTAAAAGCACAAAAACGTAAGAAAACGGACGGAAACGTAAAAAAACAGACGAAAACGTAAAAAAACAGACGAAATCGTTAAAAAGTAGGTAAATGTAAAAAATGGACGAAACGTAAAAAAGGGGAGAAAACGTACGAAAACATAAAAAAAACCATATGAAATCGTAAAAAAACAGACGAAAAAGCAAAAAAAGGACGAAAAACAAAAAACCGGACAAAAACGTAAAAAACTAGATGAAAACGTAAAAAACGGACGAAATCGTAAAAAAAGTACGTAAACGTAAAAAAACATACGAAAACGTAAAAAACGGGCGAAAAAGTAAAAAACTTGAGAAAATGTAAAGAACCAGACGAAATCGTAAAAAAACAAACAAAAACGTAAAAAACGGACGAAAACTTAAAAAAAGAACGAAAACGTAAATGAATGTACGAAAATGTAAAAAAAAAGTTACAAAAATGGAAAAATATACGAGTCGTCGTGCTGCGCGATGTGGTCTAGGGTGATATTAAAATAGATATGGTCATGTGTAAGTGTGTTTAGAGACGAAATTATTATTTTTATGTTGAATCGTAGTATTATGAAGAGTTTTTTCATGTTGATTGATGTTAAAGTTTACTTTTTTTATTCGTTCCTTTCTTGTATTAGACTTTCTTAGTTTTATAATTCATTAGGTTAGTTTATAATATTTGTTTTTGGGTTTCGAATATGTCTTTATAATATTACAAAGTAAATAGATAATTGAGATAGAAAACAACAACACTTGAACATGTATTCTAGTTTTGCAAAATAAAAAACACAAACACGTGTTTCTCTAACTAAACGCGTTTTCTAAATTTTCAATTGTTTTGTGGAGATGAAAACCCCCTTTTTTTTTCTACAAAACAAGAAACAAAAAATGATGAAAAATGGTTTTCAACTAAACGCAACCTAAATATTCATGCCAAAATTCAAAGTAGGAATGTTCGCTGCAGTTTCGAAAGATGAGGACGGAAACATGACCACGTTGACAAAGATGTACTAATTTAATAAAAAAATATAATATTCAACTATTGGAAAGTTCGTTTGACTATAAAGTCAAACAATAAATTAAAAAAAAAACGTTGATGAGCATTGGCCGTATGAGGGTATGAAAAGATTATATATTCTCTAGTGGTCCTTGGTAACACTAGCTCGATTTTGATATGTTAAAATTTCAATGCCTTTTCGATTCGGATATATTCTCCTTCACTACTTTTTACGTGATAATGTGGGTGCTACTTGTTGCGTAGCCATTTCAATAGTTTGGGATACGTTTCGTACTTGAAGATAAGATATATTCCTACTTCATTTCTCTTTGACAATGAATAAACCTCGTATGTTACAATTTTTACTGAGACGTAATATATAAAAGTTACATAACTTAAAAATTCTAGTGGACCGAACTCACAAACCAGGCTTAGTAGAAACATTATGTTTATGTTTGCGTTTCCTATC
The DNA here is from genome assembly GCA_026074375.1 of Tanacetum coccineum. Lineage (NCBI taxonomy): Eukaryota > Viridiplantae > Streptophyta > Magnoliopsida > Asterales > Asteraceae > Tanacetum > Tanacetum coccineum. Next base: position 35,684 of record BQNB010058571.1, on the reverse strand, counting down.
TCTATGGCAACCCATAATTTTTACTATGAATTAATTAGCATTAGAATTTATATATATATATATATAGACGAAACCGAGGCAACAAGCCTATATAGTGAGTACTTTCTTTTTCAGAACACATTCTTAGTGCGAGAACTGACGATCCACAAATAAATATGCAATGCCAGGCTTTAATATTGGTTCATTTTTGCATTATGTTCTAAAAAGAACAAATATGTTTTAAAAAAATATATATTTGTTCAAAAGAATTTGATGAGAAATTGAAAATACAAAAAATTTCTTTGAAAGTGTGGTGCATTGTTAGTTCTTTTAAGGCGTGCAAACAATATTGTGGACGTTTTTGTGTAAGGTTTTTGTGATAGAAGAGGAAGAGTTCATAATGTACTGACGAACTAATTGTGATTCTTAACGGATTATGATTGATTTTTATGTATTTATTTATTTTTAAAAGGCGTGCATGTATGTTTTTGTGGTTATGTCAGTTCTGCACTAAGATTGGTATGAAAAGAAAGTCACCCTATTAATTATTATTATTATATATAATTAATATATATATATATATATATATAGACGAAACCGAGGCAACAAGCCTACAATGAACGTGAACGTGAACATGTTAGGGGGTGTTTACTAAATTAAGTGGTAACAAAAGATTGTCTTAACTAGTCACTTATTGGGGAGACTCTAGTTTTAATGAGTCCCCCAATTAAGAGGCATTAAGGGTTAGACCCACTCATTAAGTGAGAATATGAAAAAAAGAAACACCCCCTTAGTCTGCTTCTACTAGCGAGTTTTGTGTTTCGAACAACAAACTTATTTTTCTTTAAAAAAAAGAAGTTTCGAAAAAAAAAATTACGCATGCACCCACCCATAATATATGTAGTCTCAAACAAGCACGTGAATCACGCATTTTGGAACTTATACTTTTATTTATAACTACTTATACGTTAAGCATAACTATCAAGGTATTCGCGCGTTGCGGCGGCGGGTATCCTGTGATTAATCGGGAAAAAATATAAGGAAAATGATCTCAATCAGGCAAGGTTCACCCATTTTTATACGTTCAGATCGGTTCGTTTCAGACGGCTTTTATTTGCTAGCCGAACTGGTGACCACTCATGTTCCCGGTTGAACCTGTTGGTTCGGTCCGGCTTTCAAAACTACATGTATTAGCATATAAATTATATAAAGCTTTGTGTGTTTTATTATTTTGTACAATGTGTATAATAAATATTGCATGTATGTTTGTAAAATTGAATTTTAACTTTTTATTGTTTGCATTAAAGATTGTACAATATGGATTAATACTTATATTACTTAATTTTTTACATTTAATGAAACGAAGAGAGAGTGCACAATTTGCTTTATATGTAGTATAAATAAACGACACCGTTTGACACTTAATAAAAATGTTACAATTTTATATATATTTTTAAAAATAAAATAAAATTCAAAACACGTCTTTGAACTATCAAACAAATTACAAAAAAACCTTCGCTGCCCCGCCAATTAGTCCACAAAAAAACCTTCGCTGCCCCGCCAAACGTGTTACCTAAACTGCCCCGCCAAAAAAACCTTCCCCGCCCCGCCAAAAAAACCTTCGCTGCCCCGCCAAATTGATGAATTATAAGAAGAATTAAATGATAAGAAGAAGAGGAATTAAACCATTTATGAAGTGTGCTCGTGTGCAAGTGAGTGGCTGTGGTGAGTTGTGAGTGGTGGTGAGTGGCTGTGGTGGCGGTGGTGAATGGCTGTGGTGGCGGTGGCGAGTCGTGGTGGGTTAGGTGGTAGTCGTGGAGGTGGTGGTGGTGATGGAGGTTATAGTGGTGGTGGTGATGGAGGTTATAGTGGTGTTTTTTCGGATTAAAAATCGCCAAGGAGGTGTTATATTTTTTTTCGTTTTTGCTAATGGAAGAGATGAAGCAGATGCACAAATCTATAGATAAGATTTAGGGTCGACATTGCTTTGACGTTTTGGGTCGACAATGTCGACCCTAATTTTTTGTATATAAAATATTTTGGGTCGACATTTTTTGATATTTTGGGTCGACATTGTCGACCCAAAATTAAAGTTTGTTGAAAATTTTGTGAAAAACTTATGGCGGGGCGTTCAAATTTGGTGAAAATTTTAATAAATTTGGTGCAAAGTTAGGGTCGACTTTTTTTTGAAATTTTGGGTCGACATTGTCGACCCTAAACTCTTTAAACAATTTAATTAATATTAAATAAATTAATATTAAACCTTTAATCCACCTAATTACCTTTTATGAATAATCTTTTTTTTATATATATAATAACTTTTTTATAAAATATATAAGTTTTTTATAAAAAATATAAATTGGTTCGTTTCGGCCGGGTCGGTCCGGTTCCTCGTGTTACGTATATAATAAATGTATTAAAAGATTTTTTATAATATAAAATAATAACTTTTTATATAAAAATAATAACATTTATACAACAATATAAATTGGATCGATTCGGCCGGTCGATCCGGTTTTCCTCGTTTCGAATATAATTATTATATAAAATGATTTTTAAAAATATCAATAATTTTTTTATAAAATATATCACATTTTATAAAAAAACAAAAATTGGTTCGTTTTCTCGCCGGTCGGTCCCGGTTCTCGTTCGTATATAATTATTATAGAAAAAGATTTTTTATAAAATATATAATTAATTTTTTTTATAAAATAATAGAACGTTTTAAAAAATATAATTTGTGTATGTTTTCGGCCGGGTCGGTCCGTCCTCATTTCTATATAATATATCTATTATAAATGATTTATTATAAAATATATAATAATTTTTTTATAAAATATATAACTTTTTATAAAAAATATAAATTGGTTTGTTTCGGCCGGGTCGGTCCGGTTCCTCGTTTCATATATAATTATTGTATAAAATGATTTTTTATAAAATATATAATAACTTTTTTATAAAATATATAACTTAGACGTTCAACGGATGAGTCGATATGGTATGGTTGTACATTAGACGTTCAACGGACGAGTCGATATGTTATGGTTATACATTAGACGTTCAACGGACGAGTCGATATGTTAGGGTTATACGTTAGACGTTCAACGGACGAGTCGATATGTTATGGTTATACGTTAGACGTTCAACGGATGAGTCGATATGGTATGGTTGTACATTAGACGTTCAACGGACGAGTCGATATGTTATGGTTATACGTTAGAGGTTCAACGGATGAGTCGATATGGTATGGTTGTACATTAGACGTTCAACGGACGAGTCGATATGTTATGGTTATACATTAGACGTTCAACGGACGAGTCGATATGTTAGGGTTATACGTTAGACGTTCAACGGACGAGTCGATATGTTATGGTTATACGTTAGACGTTCAACGGATGAGTCGATATGGTATGGTTGTACATTAGACGTTCAACGGACGAGTCGAGATGTTATGGTTATACGTTAGAGGTTCAACGGATGAGTCGATATGGTATGATTGTACATATCGGAATGCGTTCAACGGACGAGTCGCTAATGTTATGGTTATGGACATTTAGACGTTTCAACGGACGATCGAAATGTTAGGTTAAACGTTAGACGTACAAACGACGAGCCGATATGTTATGAGTTATACGTTAGAACTTCAACGGATGAGTCGAAATTGTATGGTTGTACATAGACCGTTCAAACGGACGATTCGATATGTTATGGTTATACGTTAGAGGTCAACGAAAGAGTCGATATGGAATGATTGTACTTAGAAGACTTTCAACAAACGAGTCGTTATGTATAGGTTATACGTTTAGAACGTTCAAACGTATGATTCGAGATGTCAGGGTTATACCTTTAGAGGTTCAACGGACGTGTCGAGATTGTTATGGTTATACGTTAACGTTCAACAACGATGAGTCGATTTGGTATGAGTTGTACATTAGACGGTTCAAAGACGGACGAGTCGATATTATGGTTATAACTTAGAGTGATTCAACGGATGAGTCCGATATGGATGATTTACATAGACGTTCAACGCGACGAGTCCGATAAGTTAGGTTATACGTAGAACGTCAATAAAACAGATGAAGTTCGAGAGGTTATAGGTTATCAAGCGTTAGAGGACAACGGATGCGTCGATCAGGATATTTGGTTTGTACATTAGACGTTCAACGACGAGTCGATATTTTAGGTGTATAGTTCGAGGTTCAACGGATGAGTCGATATGTGATGTTTTGTACATGTAGACGTTCAACGGACGATCCGAATGTTATGGTTATCACGTTAAGGATCAAGTTAATTCTCCGGATAACTTTAAACACCATCCACGTAATTCCTCCGGGAACTTTAACACCCAAGTTATTCTCCGGGTCCTTCCAGATCTGCACAGAATCTCGGAAAGGCAGAGTGCTCAAATTGTAAGTTCTTGGCTGAAAAGATAAAGACACTAGAGGCAAAGATAAAGATACTAGAGGGAGCACTAGAGATGGAAAGGCATCCCGAGAAACACACACTTGAGTCAGCTGCAATACTTCACGAGCTCTATAATGAGATGGGAAAACTTAGTATGGAGTAGTTTTTCATTAAGATAAATCAATTTAGCATTTGGAATGTAATTCATATGCTTTAATGTTTGAGTGTTTATCGATTTCTAATGTAATTTGATGTTATAATAATAAACGTTAATCGATTAGGAATCATTCCATGTATTTTGATTATTTATTGTGGTTTAACTACATTCAATTCAGTTAACTTTGAAGTAAATTTATCAAATTAGCAAACGAATAAATGATAAAATAAATAAATAAAAATAACATTTAGTTACGATTTATCTGAATTTATAAAAAAGATATTTAGGGTTGACATTGTCGACCCTAATTTTTATTATTCATTTTTAATATTAGTTTAAATGATTTTTAATTTATTTAATATTAATTAAATTATTTTTTATTCATTTTTAATATTAGTTTTAATTATTTTTAATATAAAAAGAGATTTATCATAAAAGGTTTTTTGGTGGAATAAATGTTTTATATAAAAGAGTTTAGGGTCAACATTGTCGACCCAAAATAGCAAATATATGTCGACCCTAAATTTGCTTCCAAAATTTTCAAATTTTTCACCAAATTTAAACACCCCGCCATATAAAATTTTCTTCAAGTTTTCAATACAAAAAATTAGGGTTGACATTGTCGACCCTAAATTTCAACCCAATATTTATATATACAATTTAAATACATTTAATATTTATATATACAATTTAAATACATTTAATACATTAAATAATATATAAAGTTATATATAAATTTTAGGGTCGACATTGTCGACCCTAAATGTCGACCCAAAGTTATTTTGTTGACTTTACCAGTTTTGTTGAAAATAGTGGGCCCCATGTGTAATTTAGGGTCAACTTTGTCGACCCTAATTTTTGCTCGACCCGAAACTCCCTTTTTGTTGTAGTGTGAGAATGTCTTATTTGTTCTGCGAAAACTCAACTTCAAGATGCCAATATTGTAATGACGTGAGCCCGAGTATGGAATGGTCCTCAAAGTGCAATAAAACGAATAAGCAGGTTGGCTTTCCAAAGAATCAAGCATGGTTTATATTGATGTTTCATTCATTTGTTATGCATGTTGATGTGGTGGAGATTTTAGTAACACTCGGGAGGAACTTGAAACCAAGCAACACTAGGGTGAGTTTCCTTTACATGACGGTTATTTATTTTTGGGTAATCGTTTGTGTACCAAAAAGACTTCTTTTAGGAATCAATTAATCAAGGAGGTGCATGCGGGTGGATTGAGTGCTTAATTGAGTAAAGATAAGACTATTGCTAGCATGGAGAGTCGATTTTATTGGCCTTAATTAAAGAGGGATGTTGGAACTTTCGTAAGAAAGTGTGTTGTGTGTCAAGAAGGAAAGGGTAAAGCACAAAATACGGGTCTTTATACGCCATTGCCCGTACTTGAGAGTCCTTGGGTTGATAGTTCTATGGATTTTGTGCTTAGACTTCCTCGTACCCAACGGGGAGGCGATTATGTGTTTGTTGTTGTTGACAAGTTTTCCAAGATGGCGCATTTCATTCTCTGCAAGAAGACTGCGGATGCAATGCAAATTGCGAGGTTATTCTTTCAAGAGGTGATTTTACGGAGTTCCAAAGTCGATTACTTCAGATGGGGATAGTAAGTTTCTTGCTCATTTTTGGTTAACACTTTGGAGGCATTCGGATACATCTTTAAATTTTAGTAGTATTGCTCATTCTTAAACGGACGGTCAAACCGAAGTGGTTAATCGCACATTGGGAAATATGTTAGGATCTAGAACTAGATAGATCTTCTAGCCTTTGAGAATGTATAGTACTTATGTAATCACAAGCACATACGTGTACAAACATAAGCAGGTACAACTATTAAAACATTTTTGACTTTGACTTTCTAGAAAATTATTGAAGATAGATAAAAAGCTCAAGTAGTTTCTACTATTTAGCAAAAAGAAATTCACATTTTTACTTTTATCTACATAATGTGATTTTTAGTAGAGTCGTACAAATAAAGTATATTGTTTGCTGATTATACTACTTCATAGAATGTTTCAAGTTCTGCAAAAGAGGATATCTACCTACATATATCAAAAGGAATACATTTATATCAGAACTTTAGACAAATTCGTTGATGCGGCATTATATTGGGTAGCAACTTGCTCCAACCATCTTCTCTCATTAAAAGGGATTTCATATACTGGCGTAGAAGAATTATACCAACCAACACCTGAAAAGGACACAAATAGGGTTTATGTCCGATAGCAAAGTAGTTAATTCACAGTGCAGAAGAGTTGTTAATCTCAAAAGCACATTAGAAGAAATAAGGTGATCCAGTGAAAGCATGAACATAAAAAGATTGCAAAACGTAGTAAAATGAGTTATAGAATTAGAATCAAACCCCTATCTTTAAACAAACAATCAACCATAGAAAGAAGAAATATAGCTTCATATGTATAAAAAATTACCGTATATCCTGAAACATGAGCTTCAAACGCACGTCTTATATCACCTCTCCTTATTAACCACTACAGAAAATATATTTATACAATTTAAGAGGATTGTTGTATATATATATATATATATATATATATATATATATATATTATATATATATATATATATATCTTATATAATTGGATCGATTGTGAGATTTTTATTTCTGAGAGCTTGAGAATGTTTTCAAAAAATGATGATTTTTTAACTTTGATTCAAGTTTTTCAAGCGTAAATTCATTTTAATGTGATTATAATCCAAAATGTGTAAAAAAAAATTGAATCAATGTTAAAAAAATCTCTCGATTTTGCGATATAAGTACAATACTGAATCTTCTTTTTTTTTTTTTTTTTTTTTTTTATACAAATTTAAGGAATCATTACCATAATTCGATTTTAACAATGATGTGTGAATCAAATTTGTGATTTATAGATTGGATTCACTATTAAATGATGCTTACTTGTGAATCAAATCAAAAAATATGAATCAATTGACTCAAACAAAAATTTATGAATCTTCTCAAAATAAAACCCTCTCAATGAAACCGGAGCCTATATATATATATATATATATATATATATATATATATATATATATATATATATATATATATATTTCCAAACTCCAATCGGCCATAGAATCTTCGTTTTTAAGAGTTACGGGACGTGCGACCTACCGTTTCGAAGCTATGAACGTCCCCTAACATATTTTCAATCCCAAAATCAGTTTTACAAAGTTTAACCTGGCCAAATACGGCTCTCTAATTTTCTGCACTAAGTGGATATTTTTAAACCACGCTCAAAATTTAAATTTCACGAATCACGACATCGCCAACGCTCCTAAACTATCCTAACACTACCACTAATCATCTCAAACAATGATCCACCTCAAAAATTCAACATGCACTATGCTCCATGTTCTAAGTATAATTTTATACACCTACAAACCTAATAAAAAATTAATCAATACAAGTATATAAAGAAAATACTTACAATAGTGTAGGATCAAAGAAAAAATCAATGACACAAACCCTCTTGGATTTTTCCCTATGCCGAAACCAAACACACCACAAAAATCAAAACCCTCACTTGATTTTATAACTCAAAGTCTTGCACAATCACTTGTAATTAAACCCTTATAACTTCAATTGTACCCAAAATCAATGAAACCCTTCAAAATCAAAATCTTCAAAATTTCAAGAACTTAAAGAAAATTTTGTATGGTTGATTTCTCTTGTAAAAGATGGTAGGGATTAACAAGGATTGATGTAGGAGTGTTTTAAGATTGATTGAAGAAATTTTTTGGTGGTGATTGGTGTTGGATGGTGGTGGTTCGTCGAAGCCAGAGAGAAGGGAGGAGCAGAAAAAATAAATTTTCCTAAATTATGAATTGTGTGTGTTTGTTGTGTTATTTAAACAAGGAAAAATAAATAAAAATAAAGGGAGTGTTTGGTTTAATGTTTTGTAGGAGTAAAACGGGTAATAAGAGGGTGTTTGGTTTGTTGTTTTATTTTGTTGTAAGTAAAACTTTTTAAATAAAAGGTGTGGTGAAATATATATTATTTTAACATGGATTCGGCTAAGACACGGAATTAATCGGGGAGCACAAAAACAAAATAATCGAACTCTTGGGTATAGGAGAAGATTTTTTTTAAAATTCTTAGAACGCTTAAACGTATATAAATCCTAAGCATAACTCATGAATAATATAAACACGGATTTTGGCCAAATCGGCTAAAAGTAAAACACGAAATTTTATTCAAAAGTAAAAATAGGAACATAATCGAGATTTAATATTGACCGTAAAATACGAGATGTTACAGCTAACTCGTCCCCATTGAAACTATTAATTGCCCTTTTGCGGCATAATTGTCCCGCATTACCATATTCTTTTAGCTCATTCAGGACTTCATCATCATCAGAATCGTCATCCGAATTTAGAAAAGGAGAAACAAGTGGTGTATCTACAGATTCGTCATTGGGCTCAAGGTCATCTACATCGATTTTGATTAGGTTGTTATGTGAAACCGTTAAGGAATCGGTTAATGCTCTCAAGGCGAGAATCAATATAGGTAGGGATGGCAAAAAAAACCCGAACCCAATGGGGAAATCCAAAACCCGAAGTTTTTGGGGCGGGGCGGGGCATGTTTATCGGGTTACGGGGCGGTTTTCGAGGCATTAACGGGGATTCTTATCGGGTTCAGGGCGGGGACGGGGCATAACATCCCCAACCCTCCCCGCCCCGAAACTATACATACATATCACTATATTATTTTCATAAATTGTTATGTTTGTATTTACGTAATAAACCAATATTATCAAATTTTTGTAGTATTATATCTTTGCAAGATTGCAAGTTGTGATTAATAAAAACTTTTTTGTGTAATGTTTCTAAAAAAAGTTTTGATTTTTTTTAACGTGGTTATAATTATTTATGTATAATTCTTGAAAACTTATGAACGCTACTAATTATTACAGTATATTATTAGTGGGTTCTTGATTATTCATATTATTGCATGTAATCACATTTGTAAAAAATATGGCGTAAAAATAATAATAAACGAAGAACAGCGTGTATTTGGTGGAGCAATACGCTGGTAAAGTCGCCCCGATAAGATCTCCAACAGGGATCGAAGCGGGTTTGGGGGAGCATCTCGCCCCAATGAAGTGCCCCGATAAGATCCCCATTGGGGATCGGGGCGGGTTTGAGGCGTGGTTTGCTAATCGGGTTTGGGGATGGAGGGTGGTCGCCCCGCCCCAAACCCGCCCCATTGCCATTCCTAAATGTAGGTCGAGATTGTCTGTAGCTCACTGAGTTCTTGGACAACCATTGCGCAAAGCGTAGTTGGCAGGATATGTGGGTTATTGGTCGGTGGTGGATTTGCGTTCTCCATAATGAAGAATGAAATAGTCAATGAAAATTACGAACACACACACAAAGAAAAGATAGACTACTAGAAAGGTAATATATTGAAAATAAAAATCTCACTTGATAGGAATCAAGCGAGTAGACCTAAGTTAAACCATGGTCGAAACCTAACTATATCCCGGCAGCGATGCCAAAAACTTGATGTGTGGGGTCATAGGACTTCAAAAAGAAATTTTACAACTCCCTATGCAGTATACCTAATCGTTGTAGTGTAGTATAGGAAAGACTCGGAGGTTGTTATCGTTCTCTAGGGGAATAGGTTGGGAAGGCTTGATCAAGATCCAACAGAGGTCTACGGGGTTAAGAGAAGATTCTTTTAGTATTTTTATTGTATAAAAAGCAGTAAAAATCATTGGTTTGAGAGGTTGGTTTGATTAAACTAATAAAACTAAATATAATCTAATCTACTGGTGATAACTTTATAATAAAAAGATGTATTTAGTTAATCATGTATTACTCCTTAGATTGCTTCTCCTAATCCTGTTGCTTTGTCACACTCCCCCCCCCCCCCACCCCCCCCCCCCCCCCCCCCCCCCCCCCCCCCCCCACCCCCCCCCCCCTCTTGTGATGATCTGTGTAAGTATTTCCTAAGTCATGAACAAATTACACGAACCTGCCATCTATTTAATATTCCTTTAAGGCAACGCACAAGTAAGTTAGCATGAAGACTATTACAAGGCCCCTAAGAGTATATTAAATGCAATTGAAATATCTTAAGAGGGATAAACCATATTAGGGGTAAGGTAGTATGAAGACTATTACCGACGGTATCCTTTCTATACACTCACGTTTTTCTAGACGTCTATGCCAATTTAATATCTTATGGCTAGTTTTCTAAAGCCTAACACGAACATCCATCACAAGAAGCAACATTAAAAGGATCTACAATCTAAGTTTCCTACAATCATAAGTAAATACAATGAGGTTATAGCCTAGCATGCTAATAAAGAAGCAAAGATCATAATATAAACAAACAACATAGGCATATTGAATGATTAAAGATAAACAATATTACTTGATTAAAACATGGATTAAGGTCAGTTACAATAGGGTTTTAAGGCCCTAAAGACGGCCTAAAAGCTGCTAGAATGATTAGGGTTCGTCTCCCAAAAGTTATACAAAGTTACACACTAAAAACTCTAAAATCGGTTTTGTATATATGAGAAAAGCGTCGCGACGGCGTCATGTTGTAGTCGTGATTCCGTCACCAAGTAGAAGCTTCTAGAGTCGGTTTTAAGTAGCTACATATGCGTCGTCGTCCAATCCATGACTCCATCACCATAAAAATCCTGACGCCGTCGCTTGAAGCCTACGACGCCGTCTCCACACTCTATATGCACAATTCTTCAAGATAAATGGTGTAGAGTCGTAGTCTTGTTCGTTTCTTCTTCAAATGAGCCCAAGTAACACGTATTTCCTCCAAATGCCATCCAAGTGCCAAAAGCCTGAAAACAAACGATTAAGCACATAATCTAGGCATATTTGCATGATTTATAGGGTTAAATGACCCCGAAATAGTGTATAAATTGACACCTCATCAGTTGTCAAACTTACTTTGAGGTGTTCTAGATTTGTATCTAACCTTCCCTTGACAAAAGAGTGGATTACTTGGAAGAAAGCGAGATGATGATTAAGGGAAGGTGAGAGTGAAGACTTTGGGAGATTTAAGACCATTTTATAACTCTTTTGACTTTTTATAATTGTGACACGGACACAAAGGAAAATATTCTAGTGTGAGAAAATATATTCCTAGATGCATAAGACATATAGATTTGAGCATGTAAGTTTATCTAAGCATGCATCAATACAATAATCAACGAGATAAATGTGTAAGACTATATGACATCTAAACGTTATTCGTTATACATCAAATTGACATAGTGTAGTGCACAATTAACACATAAGTCATGTAAGATGATTGTAGGATATCAAACATACAATCTAAGATGACTAAATGAGAAGGAAATTCTAGAGAGAGAAAGAGTGAGTTGGAACACTTAGAGAGAAAGAAAGAAACTTGTATTATGAAAAATAAACCAACCCCTTCCCATGGCATGGAAAGAGGGGTTTCTTCATACACCTTTACATTGGCGGTTGATTAGCCTAAGTTCCAAATATTATACTACGAGCTACTTAACGAATATTGGTAGTGACCTAGACTTTTTTGTATTTCTAACAATCTTCCCCTAAGGGAGGTCACTCCAATTTACAAAAAAACTAAGCTCAGCATTATAAGAATGTCTTCAATCGTTGCTCGTAGTCTTTTATCTTTGTCTTTATCTTTATCTTTATCTTGTGAAATGTGTAGTGATCTATTGACTTTCGGCTTGAGCTTGTTCCTTTAGCTTGACTTGTATGTGATCTTGAGCTCCTTGAGATCATCAACCAAGCATAATATATTTTCGCCATCTTGATGCAACACCCATCAAATATGCGAGAGGTATGCTGCTTGATTTATCTCAAGTCGCTCCCCGCACCCATACCACGTCACCTAACCCTTCACCCCCAACCCCTCCCCCCTTACCCACTACTCACAATACCAAACCCCCCACACCCACCCAACCCCACCCCCACCCCAACCACCCACACCCCCCCACCCACACACCACCCCCCCACCCCCCCACATCACTCCCCCCCCCACCCACACCCCCCTCCACCCCCCCCCCCCCCCCCAAATACCAAATAATGACCTATACTTTTTAAATTCTTTTCCTTCTTGTAAACTTGTGACTTTCGGACTGACATGCTCATACCTTTCTTTGTATTGAAAGCTTGTATATTCATCTCTTTTGAAATTCTTTAACTTTAATACTTCGTATTTGTTTTTTTTTTTTTTTTATTGTCACCTTCAAGGAGGATGTATAAGTTATTAGAGTAGCGGAAGTCTTGAAACATGTACTTGAGCTTTCATATTGTCTTTACATATGTCGGACAAGTATGAGCATGTGGCTTTGAATCTTGACTTGTCTTGATCCAATAGCTGCGACCATCGGGATTACCTGCATGAAAGGGTTAGTGATAATCAACAAGTATGGACGAAAGTGGCTTTGTCACTTCGTCGAATACGGTTGTAATAACCACGGTTCCCCGTTAATCAGTATAAATACTGCCTGTGATCAGGTAGAATTCTGAAGAATCTCCTTGACAGGGTTTCGCAGCTGTACTAGCCGTTCTCATTACCGGAGCGTCTCAAAGCAGACAACACGGTAAGAGTGAACCGGTAAGTTACTATCTTCCCGATTAAGCCGTCAATTCGTGTTCAGCTTTCCTATGTCCAGATACCCTTGTGAGGCTTCCCATGGACATAAGATTGAAAATTGATTTAGGAAAATCAGTCGGTGTGTCAAGATGCAAACGGTTTTTATGACACACCAACAGTTTTATCTTTTTCAAAATTCATCTGTCAATTCATAAGCTGGACCGAATCGATATCCGGTGTCACAAGTTTGATCCATATAGGATCTCACAAGTCACCTACCACCGAGCTTGTTTGATGTTGGCTCTGGAAGGATTTCCATCATCATTGTAAGTACTTTTTAGGTATCACTCTGATGTTCTGGCAAAATCACAAGGATAATACGTAGGACTCTTGATATATTTCTTGTTTTCACATTGTGTGAATTAGCAAGAATATTTTAGATAAGTGTCCTAATGATATTTATGAATGATCTCTTTTATAGCTCTAGACTCGATAGTGCACTTTGGTTTTTGGTAATCGGAGGCTGGAGCAGACCGCCACCTTTTCAATATCAACTAACTCGGAGTAAGAAAGTCGATAGAAATGTGTTTAATCTATATGAGAAATGAAACAAGAATCTTTTGAGAGACCTTGAGTGGCTGGGAAGGGTTGTGCATTGCGTCACTGGGTCCATGACGACTGTCTTCAATACCAAATAACAGCTTAGTGTTTCTGACAGTTTATGTATTGACTCGGATTCTGCCTAAGTGTAAGGAGGGCTTCTTTCTTTTCACCCTTTATCTTAACTTTTCTTTTTAATTCTTCAACCCCTTCAGTGCTTACCAAGACTTCATGACTAGTACCTTGTTGGGTTTGTTCCAGTACTAGCTCCATCTCAGTCGACACTTTTCTCTTTTCTCACTTTTTCTCCTTTTTATCATATCTAAGGAATTCTATTCTAACTAATGGAATGTCCCTGGGTGGATCCCTCCGGTTCTGGCTGAATCATGGGAACGAACACCTAAACCTAACCACCTTATAACTCCAAATAATTAAATACATGGTCGGTCGTTTGGTATTGTGACAACCAGCAATTTTCGAAACCTTAAATAACTATTTTACCCTTTGACTTTTCGGGTCTGACTTGACTTTTGACCTTTTGACCTTTTATTGACATGTAAAAATAATTACCGCGTAACCGAAAAAAAAATTCTTCTCAGAACTTATTTTAATAATAAACCATAATTATTATTACATATTCCTCATTTATAAATTTCCTTTTCAATCTCACTTGACTTGAGAACGAGAAGATATCTCGTTAATTTTGAAAACCACGCACAACACGTACCGACTTGATAATAATTCAATTATATTTAAGGATCAAAATTTATTTAATAAAATGTAACATTTCGTGTTTTCAAGATATTTTTCGACGTCATTTATTTCACTATTTATTTTAAACTTCTACACGATTACTTTTAATTTCAATCGTATAGTTAAATCGTGTAAGCTAAAAATCATCCTTTAACATAAACGGGCATCATACAAATTAAAGTTACGTCAAGCAAGCAATATATTATTCTTACGAAAGTAATAATCAACTTTTATATAAGCTTCTCATTAACCTCCTGTCTCTCAGTTGCTTATCGATATCCTGGATCTTAACACGAGCCCTTCGCTTGTCTAATCTACTTCATTTCTTCTTTGGCAGGTACTTCATCCTTATTCCCGAAGTAATATTGTTGGGACAAATTACAAACGACTAAGTGTCGTTTCTGCTGTTAGACATATTCGTTTCTGGTGATAGCACTAAGTCATTGCCTGTCATGACAGTTTTTTTAAATAGGATTGTGTTGATTATGGTTTTCTGCTGGTCATGTTCTCGTTCCTGCGGACAGAGATAGAATCTGCTGATTGTTATTTGATTGACGTATTATTGTAATAAGGAATTCTTAGTTATATTCTTAGTATTTATCTCTTAAACTAAGGAATGATGATAAAATTAGGGATAGAGATTGATATTGATGTATAGTCTCTTTCGAATTTTTAGTTTTCTTGTTTGGACCAATTTAGGGTTTCTTCTCTATAAAGAAACCTTTTAGCATTAGGGATCGACACGATTGTATTAAGCACAAAAAATCAATTTTATTATCAATAGAAAGATCCATAGAGGATTTTGTATTGTTCATATTGTTGTTCTTCTTTATTGAAATGTTTAGTTTCCGCCATAAACATTTGCTAGAGTCTCTCACGTATGTGCTTGGATTACATAAGTATCTTTACATTCACAAAGGATAGAAGGAGCTATTAGTACTAGAATTCCTATCCAAGTGGGTATCAGAGCTGGTGAGGCCTCTGTAAAGAAGAAGTACGTAGTACCAACATCACAAACCTTGTTTTCTCTAATCTTTAATTATGTCAGAACCCATGCTACGCATATAATCAAGTCCCCCTTTACGTCATCCTATCCCTAATTCATCTGCTTCACCTTCATTCCTCAAGGATGATACCTTCCATGCTAATCCATCTGCTTAACCTTCATTCATCAAGATGTTTACCTTCATGCTGAACCATACAACCAATGCCTCTATTCAATCAGACTGCTTTCTCACAACTGCTTGTTCATACTCAACAGACTCATCTGCACAAACCAACCCGACTGGTCTAGCTAGTTACCTACTAATGTCCAGTACACAACTGTTTCAACAGTTCCAAAACAGCATATCTCATGCCAAACAATGAAAATTTCCTTATCTAGAAGAAGGAAAATATGAGATATGGGCTATGATAGATGGAGTACTGGATACAGAATTTAGATCATAATCTTTGGAGGATCTGTTCAGCAACGGGAACAGCCAAAAGGGTTGGGAAAAGATGCAAAAGGAAATACAATTGTTCATCTCCTGTTTCTCTGGATGAACATGTTGCTGTAAAAGGGAATAAGGTGAGAACCTTGTTGCTTCAGGAGCTCTTTCCTAAGATCTTTTGCCCGATTTTCATCATTATGTTGTGCAAGGGATATCTGGATCGGCAGTCAAGGGCTAGGGTTTGGTGGGAATGAAGAATCGAGATGATGAAGAAATAAGGACTTTGCGTAAACAGCAGTTTGTAGAAATTCTCTCCTGACTGAAGAGAGAAGGCCTACATAAGGGTTATGACAGTTTTAGAAGATTCTGAGTCAGTTGAATCAAGTCAGGCTAAGGACAGAAATGATGACATCAACTGAAGGTTTCTAAGAAGCCCTTCTCACTTCTTCGTGGGTGCAGTTGCTTGGCATTAAAAACAAGAGGTGGCTTGAGTCAATAAGTTTTGATGAACTGTTATAACTAAACTAAGGTCACTTGAACTTGATGTCAGAAGATTTGGTCATAGTTTGGTGTGAAAGTGCTGCTGCTCCCACTCATTCTGCTTTCATTGGATCTGCTTAGTTCTGGCTTCAAAGCCTTATTATTCTGATTCAAGCTGCGGTTTTGTAATTGTTCCATCAGTTTCTCAGACTTCTGTCGTTTTATTACGTAATGGAATGTGGTCTGCTTTCTTTTGTTGCTTGAAGAATGAACAGATCAAGATATGATCTATGGAAGACTTTGACCAGTAGATACTGTTGGAGTTGGAAGAGATGGACTTAATAGTGGCAAATGGCTATGCTCTCTTTGAGGATTAAACAGGTTTTGAGAAGAAGGCAGGAGGAAAAATGAACTACAACAATCAGCAGCTGCCAAGATTTGTCTGAAAGAAAGTTAGATGTTTCAAATGTCTTCAATTGGGACATTTGCTAGGGTGAGTAATGTGAAGACAGTTTGGATGATAAGGGCTAGTTAACTCTGTTTTAAGGTCACAGAAGTTAAGTCAGTCTCGAACCTAAAGCTTTGGTCTCGTTGATTCATGGTGAATTGGTCAGACAATGCAGCAGAAACACGACTGGTGCAGTAGAGGAATGGTATATGGGATGGATGGCTGGATTCTGCTGATAGTGCTGATGCTTATGTGCTGCGCTTGAGTTTGCTATGATGGGGATTTCTCCTTAGGTACAAAATTGTCCCCTTTGGTTGTTGATCTTAGATTAATGATCTTATCATATGTATATTAAGTCTTGATAGATGATATATTGATTGTTACATTAAAATTCAGGCCTATAGCATGCGGTTAAAACATTAGAATCACAAAAAAGGAGTTGAGTATCATAAAAATCAGATTGCTATTAGAAGAAAAGATTAGGGTTTTTATCTGCTAATCTAGAAAACACCACTAACACACTGACTATATACTGGAAAATTTACATGATCAGTCCACAAAAAGAAAAGAAATGAATGGGGAAGTTAAAGTTTGAAGCGACATTAGTAGATTTGAAAATGGAGGAATCTTTTCTTTCTTTACTCCAAAATTTCTCCCCCTTCTTTCTCCAAGAAACTTATAAAAAAATTTGATCGAAGCTCATGTCTACAAGAACTAAAGTTGGTCTAGGATTTCAAGAGTACTTTGGAGTAGATGCAAGTGTTTGACTTGTCCTCACCTTGTGTCTTTTACTCAGACCCTGTTAGAAGGAGGTTAAACTCTTTACGCAACGTTTGTCAAGGCTGGGGAAATGCATGCTGTTCCTCTCTTCTATAAACTGGGAAACTTATATGCACAGCCCATACCAGTCTGACATTGAGGAAACACAGGTAGTTATGGTTCATAGTATCGATAACAAACATTTCTGATACTATTTCGAATCTAATGACTTTGTCTCTTGTGATAAAACAGTGACAAGTCTCAGACTTGAGACCATATTGCATCTGTGATTCAAGCCTCAAGACCAGACCAAGACATCCCCTGCTGTTGATATCCAGACCTTTGCCAGAGGTCTGATGTTGAAGACCCAAATTCCATATGGCGTCCTAGTTTTTCTAAATACTTGAATTCTGTTCGGAGAATGTAAAATCTCACTAGGATTATTTGTATAAAAGTGGATGAACAATAGGAAAGTGTGTAAAAACAATTTTTGTGCATGGTAAGGAAATGTTTGGTTTGTGTGGCTGTAAATTGCATTTGATTAAAGATTGTGACTGTTATAAATGTGTAGATGCTTGTCCCTTGTAAATCTCTAAAGCATCATCTGTTCCTGCTAGGTCAGTAGGAATTCGTCAGCATTCTAATCCTGCTGATAGATTGGATCCTGCTGCAGAGTAGAAGAAACAGAACAGCAGTTCAATCCTGCTGATAGAACACATCCTGCTTTTGGTTGGTCTAAAAGACCAGCAAATGTGTTCTGCTGGATACGACCAGTTTATGCTGGTTGCTTAATCTGCTGCTAGACCATTTTTAGACCATCATCTGTACTATAATTACTCGAATTGGTCTAAATATATATTGACCCTATGAATTAAGGGACGATGGGGAAACTGCTGTTTAAGACCTTAGACAGGTTATCTTGGTAGGAATACACGACCACAATTTTGGGGGTCCAAGAGTAATGGTGGATTCTCGTTCAATCCAATGGTTTCACACTTAATGATCTCACAAGGCAGGCTAAGTCAGGATTGGCTTGGGTTCTCTCAAGTGTACTAATGGCTTTGTTGTATGATTTGTAGGGGTGATCCTAGTACAGATAATGGGACATAGGTATAGTTGACAGTGGTTTGCTCAAGAGTATGTCGGAAACAAGGAAAAAAACTTGATGATTTTTGCTGCAGATCAAGGGATACACTCGGGTATCGTTAATATTTTGGAGGTGGACTGATGGTGAATGCAGGAAAACGGCAACCTACTGGACTTCAAAGCTTGACTTTGAAAATGTCTACTATGTTGAAGAGCTTATGCCGCCATTTAACTTGTTTTTTTTTTTTTTCTCTTTTGTTATCACAAATTGTGATTAAAAAGAACAAAGTTCTCTTCACAGGACATGATTGTTTGGTGCTTTCCGAAGAATTCCAATTGCCTGATGCAAGTCAGGTGGTACTAAGAATTCCTAGGAAACATGATCTCTACACATTCCACATCTCAGACTTGCAACCAGAACAAAAGGTTACTTGCTTCGTCGCAAAAGCATCCTTAGATGAATCCACCAGATGGCACAGAAGGATGGCTCATGTGAACTTCAAAACAATCAAACAAGTTAGCCAAGGAAGGTTCTGGTTTGATGGCGTTACCTCTCAGGTGTTCACCAAATGAACAGCACAACTGTGTTGCTTTGCAACAAAGGAAAGCAACATTAAGGCTTCCTCATTAGCATATTTATGCTGTTGAGATTATTACTGATACTCTGCAATTGCTTTGCTTATGGACCTTTTTGTCCTACCAATATGGAGTATGACCAGAAATATCTTACTCCCTTAGTGGTTACAGATGACTTTAGCAGGTTTTTTTCGGATTTCTTTTTGAGTAATAAGATGAAAATTTTATGTCCTTAAAGATTCACTTACGCTTAATAGAAAACCAGCTAAATAAAACGGTTAAAGGAATAAGGTGTGACTAATGGGAAGAGTTCCAAATTGGCAAAACTTATTGAACTTTGTGGGGAAATGGGAATTAAGAGGGATTCTAGGAACCCTAGAAACTCCACAACAAAATGGGGGTGACTGAGAGGAAAAATAGGACTCTTATAGAATGGCCGTCTTGAACCATGTGGCCCAGTCTCTTAATTTACACCAGGTTTTTGGGACTGAGGCTGTTAGCACAGGCATGTTTTGTTTTAAACAGGGTTATCTATAATCTAATCCCCAGAATAAAACCCTTATGGAATTGATATCTGGGAAGGTTCCTCATGATACAGTCATCTTATAAACCTTTTGGGTGTCAAGTAACTATCCTTAATACAAGTGTCTATTTGGGAAAATTTGAGGGTTAAGCTGATTGACGGTTATCATTGTTGGGGTATGATTCAAATAGGCAAGGCCTATAGGTTTATAATCTACCAAACAAAGGAGGGTAGAAGAAAACCTGAATCTGAGGATTTTTCGAAGATAAACCTAATGTTCAGGGGGAATTGGTATGACGTGGTATTGACCTTGACTATTTAACTGATTCACTAGGTTATACTCGTTTTAAATACTGACACACCTGCAGGTACACACGAAACTAACATAATGCAGGTACACAAGATCATGATTTTCAGATTCAGGAAGGGATGAGCAATGTGATCGTGATTCCTTCATTTTCGTTCATAACAGATTTGAAGGGTCCTTCATCCAGCAATGGTCCTTGTATTATGGAACGCAATGCAGATAGCAGGAAGAGCTTGCTCAAGCTTCAAAAGACCAAAGAACATGAAGCTAAGGACGTGCTGCACGATATGGTTTTTGTTCTTGCTGGCGGCAACAGAAGAAATCTATGTAAAGTGAAGCTAAAATTCGAGATCTAAGGGTGTTATGCTGTTAAGGATCCTCGCTGGCGTTTGATTCTGCTGTTAAGGACCTTGCTGCGTTGATTTCTGTATTAAGATTCTGATGGCGTTGATTCTGCTGATGGTGTATGTCATGGCAGTCCTTATTGCCGATAGTGAGCATGAGTTTGTAATCTGCTGCTGATAGCTTTTCCACCTGCTTGTCGTGTTGATCCTTCTGATTGAAAAGCAATCCTGCTGTCAGTTTATCTGTTTCGTTTCTGCTGACTGTCACCTGGTACGCTGATGATCTTACACGTCCTCCTGGTCAACATTGGAGTCTCAAGTGAAACACTACACGTTTTTCCGTCCCTCTGATGTATGCTATGGATCAATTCTTCTTCGGGCATCTTCACATCTTCCTGTTATGATGATGATTTTTCGTGCTACTCTTACAATTTAGCACCTGTTGTGGAAGTGCATACTGTTCCTATCCAAACCGGCGATGTGAACAAAATTATCCTTCAGTCTCAGATTTCTTGGTGATCTTGCTGTCTCATGTTATTGACAGAAGGAGAGCTCAAAAATCCCAAGTTTGTGAAGTGCTTTCATTGGATATATTCTCGATCATCATGGACAATCATCCAGGGACCAACTCATTGCTGTCTGCTGCTTCCTTTCTCAGTTTAGAACCAACTAGTATAGCTCAGCATTGAGGGAATCCTCGATTGGGGTCTGCTGCTATGCAAGAAGAGATGCAACAGTTCATCAACCAGCAAGTATGGCAACTTGTCCCGTTACCTCCTGGCAAACATGCCATAGGGACAAAATGGATTTTGAGAACAAGCGGGGATGCCAGAGGATAGTTGTAAGGAATAAGCCAGATTGGTTGACAGGGACACTGACAGAGGAGGGCATTGATTTAGAATGAGGTATTTGCACCAGTGGCCAAGAATAGAGGCTATCAGACTGTTTTTTGGGTTTTGCTTCATATTGGCTTTCTGGTATATCAGCTGGACGTTAATGAGTGGCCTTTCTCTATGGATAAAGACAATTGAAGATGAAGAAGTGTATGTCACTCAGCCTAAGGCTTTGAAGATCCTTATTCCCAAGTTGGTATACAGAGTGGTTAAAGCTCTGTATGGACTTCATCAAGCACCTCGAGCCTGGTATGCAAGATTGTCTACTTTTCTGTTACAACACAATTACAGAAGAGGTACTATTGACAAGACACTCTTCATCAAGAAAGATTCCAGGGATATAATTTTGGTACAGGTTGTATGTGGAGTGACATCATCTTTGGAGTCAACCATAAAGACTGGTGTGATTGAATTTGATGGTATTGATGGAAAGGTTGATGTTTGATATGAGTGCTTGGGGAGAGATGACTTTCTTCTTAGGTCTACAGGTGAAAACAGTTTGCCTGATGGTCTTTTTATCAAGTTCAAGACAAGTACGTTAAAGATATGCTTACTAAGTTCGACATGAATTGTAAGAAACTGCAACTACACCTATGAAGCTGGTTGTCAAGACCAAATTGAAAGGATGAACTGATCCACCAGTTAATGTACATTTTGTACCGATCCATGATTGGTTCACTTTGTATCTCACAGCTTCAAGACCCCCTGACATAATGTTTGCAGTTAGTGCTTGTTCCAGACATCAAGTTACTCCACTGACTTCTCATCTGAATGCAGTCAAGAAAATTTTCAAGTATCTAAAGGGGCAACCAAAACTCGGCTTGTGGTACCCTAAAGATTCTCCCTTTCAGTTGGAAGCCTACAGTGACAGTGATTATGCTGGTTCTCATGGTGATAGGAAATCCACTACAGGTGGATGTCAATTTCTGGGCAGAAGGGACAGGTTATATCTATGCAGTGCAAGAAGCAGACTATTGTGGCTACTTCCTCAACTGAGGCAGATGTCAGGTATGTTGCTGCTGCTAGGTGCTGTGACAGTTCTTTGGATCAGAAACAATGCTGGATTATGGATTTCAACTTCATGTATACCAAAAAGCTTCATAGACAATCATACACCATATGCATTGTGAAGAACCCTGTCTTCCATCAGCGGACCAAGCATATTGAGATTAGGCATCACTTTATAAGAGATGCCAATGAGAAGAACTTGATTCAAGTGCTGAAGATTCACACCGATGACAATGTGGCTGATTTACTGACCAAGGCATTTGATGGACCAAGATTTGCGTATCTGGTGTCCATTGGGATGGTGCATCCACTCTTCGTGACATTGAGGGGAGGTATATGCTAAGGGGAGGCTTGTTGTTGCTACACTTGTATTTTTTTTAACTTTATGTAGTAGATTTGGTGTTTTGTGGGATACTATTTTCTTGTGGTTGCAGGTAGTCAATACTACTGCTGGTAGTTCTATGTTTCTGCTGGTAGTTATCCTTCCTGCTGCAAGTTTGGTTTCTGCTGGTAGTTCTATGTTTCTGCTGGTAGTTATCCTTCCTGCTGCAAGTTTGGTTTCTGCTGGTAGTTCTATGTTTCTGCTGGTAGTTATCCTTCCTGCTGAAAGTTTGGTTTCTGCTGGTTGTACTATGATTCTGCTGGTGGTTATCCTTTCTGCTGGATGATTGGTTTCTGCTGGTCGTACTATGGATTATGCTTGCTGATTCCGTTAAACATTGCTGGGTGTGCATACTTCTCTGGTGGATCCATTTTTTTTTTTTTATGTGTAGGATGTATGTTCCTGATGACTGCAGGGTTTTTGCTGTTGGATGACTCTTTTCGCCTGCTGGCTGATATATATTCTTGCTGCTGGGAGTTGTTGATGCAGTCGATTACATCCATTCTGCTGCTGGACTGATTAGTGCTGGTAAGGGTATCATGTTTCCTGCTGGCAGACTTTTTCTGATGGTAGTATACAAGGTTTATACTGTGCCCACAGCTAAATATTGCTTGGTTGGTTGGTCTATGCCATAGTCACTTGGTTTCTGCTGGTAGTATGTGCTAACGGGTCACATATCAATTCTGCTGTTTGATTGTTTTTGGCTGTTTTTAAGACTGGTTACTTGTGGATGACTTTTATTCCTGTGGTCTTAAAATAGTAGTTGAATGTTATTCGTTTTAATTCTACTCTTTTGATGTTTGGCGGTCACAACTTGTCTGACTAGGCGGCGTACATGTTGATTTTTCAGCTCAAATTACTTCAACTTTCAAGGTTAAAATTGTACCTTTCAAAATTAAAAAGTTCGATTATCAAACAGTGGTCACATTTAACCAATTAATCCAAAATCAATTTCATTTTTCCCACGCACAATACACCAAAATCTCTTCCCTCTGTATACTCTGTTTCTTCAACCTACTTTCAGTAATCACCAATGGCGGCACTCCAGTACAAAGACGATCACAACAGAATCGCTTACTTGGGGAGGGACAGGTGGTTCGTGACTTACAGATTTCCTCAGCTATATGATTCACTCTTTCCATAAGGTTACGCTTTAAACACATGAACCCTCCGGTCGGGTGTTTGACTCATTTGGTCTAAAAACAATTTGGGGCAACAACACAGTTTCGCCCAATATGCTATGGGTCTCATGTCCTAGTTTTGCAACTATGAATGGCGTGAGGTGGACTGACGAGTCGCTCATTAGGCTCATGTTACACTGATGGATGCCAATGGCATCTTTGACATGCTAAGTGATGTATTTTTGCGCGGTATAATACAAGGGGGGCTATATTGGGTATCCGCCAGGTAAGAAACCTTACTTTCTTAAGCACCATCTCTATCCTCAATGGAGATTTCTGGTGCATACATTTTGCATTGTTGTGCCCTTTAAGGTGGAAGTTGGAATCAATTTCCAGTTCCGATTGCAACGCCCTTGTTTGTTATCGTCTGGTAGGGGGATATAATTTTTCTCGTTTTATTTTTGGAAGGGATGATTGCGAATGTTAAAACTAAAAGAATAAATTTTTAATGTACCCACGGGATTTTCAAATGTTGTGGCCATCGAGACAGCTGTACGACCCCTGACCCACTTTGCTTTTATCGGAAACTGTTTTCTAATATGAATTAAAATAGTGCGGGTGAGGCAATACCTTTGTCACCACCCATGCTTGCCATTGCTGCTGCTGGTGATGCTGCTGATGAGCCAAATGCTGCTGCCAATGAGGCTGCTGGTAGTACAGCTGAGGCACACCATGCACCTCACTCTCCTCCGTTTTCCCCTGTTAGGGAATCAACACCGGACAGGCAGCCTGAGACAGAATGGGTAGTCCCTAACCCTGTCTCACCTGGTACTGTCTGGAGACCATGGCCTTCTGTTCCTGTGCCTAGACCACCTACCTCGCCCGCACAGACTTTGAGTTTGAGAGCCATTTAGTGTTTGGCCTGTCCCTAAACCAGCTGGATTGTGGACCCTGATACTTTTGACCCAATCATTTTGGCCACCGCCCCCGTCCCTATCGATTGTGTTGACCCTTGCTCTTGAGGAAACCGTTATCTTTGGTCCATACCTAGGCCTGCCAACTAATTGCGCCTGAGGACAGTGATAATCTCCAAATTTCCATGGAAGAATGATACCATTCTTGGTGGATTCCATGAGGAGAAACATGCTGGGTGATGTGCTCCTACCACCACAGCCGATGTGCTGGGAAGGGCAGAGGAAGCCTGGGCACTTCTAACATGTTTATATGCAAAAGATTGACAGGTGTATTGGAGGTTATAGACTTATTGGAAATGAGTTGGGAACCTCCAGATAATAATGGGGGGAGCAATTTTGACCGTTGTATTCCCGCGTAAAGAAGTTGGAGGAATCTGGTTAAAACAATTGAGGTCAGCACGGTTGGTGGGTGATTGCTCCGTGCCAAGAGGGGATGTGGGATATCAAGATGAGGTTGACCTTGACGGATTATCACGTATGGCATCTGATGCTAATGGGCACAATCAAGCTACTGTTCCCTCTGAGGATATAGAGGCACGCAAAGAGGAGGAGGTTCCCTTCTTTAGGCGTAAGAGGTCGGTTCATTGACGTGCCAGGACACGAGTTCAATTACTTCAGCTTCTTGCGCAGTTTCCTGCTACTCTTTCTGCTGATGTATTTCTCAAGCAGCAAGTTCTCAGCACTCCTGCTGGGTCTTCTGGTGTTGCTGAAAAAGGAAAGGCTCCTATGCCTGATCTAGATATTCCTGCTGAATTTGTTGCAGAAGATGCTCAAGCCAGGAAACGTTTCGAAGAAGAACAAGCTAGTGAACGCTTGGTCAGAGTTTTACGGGGCATGAGGATTTAGTTTCAGGAAAAAAGACTTACCAAATGTTTCTGAAGAGTGTGCCAAGGATTTGGACGATCTTATGATGCGTATGACAGAAACAGATTGGTTGAATTTGATGATGCAAGTTGGGTCAAATCCTGCATTGGCACGTGAGTTGTTAGGAGCGGATGTAACCGAGGCAAACTTTATTGAGCGTATGACTGCTATCAAGGAACGGAAAAAGCGAGCCTTGGCAGATTTACGTTATCGAGCGCTGAAGGGTAAGCCGTTGAAGCAATCTGAAGTCACCAATGATGACGGTAACTGGTTAAAATCAGTGGTGTGCAGCTCATAATGGTACCTATCTCGATGAAAGCTGTCAAGGCTATGTACGAACCTCAGTTGATTGAAGAATACGAGAATATCTGCAGACGTCTTGAAAAGGATAGATTGTTGAGTGCTCAGTATAATCTATTTTGACCCAAGCCTGTCATTTCTGAGCCTCCCTCTAAAAGACAAAGGGTCGACCGTGATACTTCACCACCATCGGATGTTCCTGCTGCTTCCACACATCATGCGATGATCCTGATTTCTGTCGTAGGTGGTGGTAGCTTTAACCTGCTGGAACGGCTACTCCTCTGATGGTTCTGCTGTTCTCGATACTGCTGGTGGTACACTTGGTATTCTGGTACTGCTTCTACTGTTCCCACTTCTGCAGCAAAAGATTCTCCTGCTTCACATGTGAGCTTGGCATTTCCCCATTTGTTAGATTCTGTCGAAAGCTTTCCCATGTCACCGGTCTCTTTCTGTCACATACCAATTGATGTTCTGTTGAACCACTCAGGAGGGTATTCATGCTGTTTTTCTTGGATAGTGATGAGGACGAGCTAGGAGTTAGGTCTTTGTCTCGGTGCTACTTGAACCGGCTCGGATGATGATTAGTACTAGCTTGAGATTCTCTTCCGAGTGTCAGTATGTTCTGGTGCTGGTGTTGTGGTTGTGGCACAAACTCCCAGATGATTGATGAGTGTGATCCTCGAGGTAAAGTTGAACCCATTTCGAATCTACCTCTTCTCCTCCTCGGGTCTCGTAGTAAACATCGTGGCGTGCGAAGTGATACCTCTTTGTGGGATAGACCAGTTGACGACTTCCTCAGTTCTGGAGTGAGAGTGATGATGATATAGAGGATTATATTCCCCCTATTCCGTATGGGCATTTAAAGATTGGGAGAGATTGTGCGTTGCCCGCTTCGTAACACTTATTATCATGTGTATTATCAGGAAAATCGACGGCACAAGAACTTTTTCTACTGAAAGAGTTGCTACCTCATGTCTATCGTGAGGATCTTCTACTTTTACGTCGACGGATGAATCGGGAACTAACCCATTGTATACAGCTTTCGCTGAAACAACCTAGATTCCGACGGCTCACTCCCCGCTCACGTGTGGTTTGGACCTTGGAGGGATTGTTAATCTGTTGTGTCGTACCCTTCATTCTGATGAGTGGCAAGATTTTTGGAGAACACAAGCATGAAGGTTTGTGCAGCTGGTTGGAGATTATATCCAAGAGCTCTTGTTCATGTACTGGACTTTAACGAAATGGGGAGAAACTGTGTATATGTTTGTGGACAAGTTTTATCCGATCCGGGCTCCACTGCTTGAAAGGATGTTACGCCACAGGCTAACAGTTCCACCCTCATACTGTCGGGATGTTGTGGTTGCTGGAAGTGTTATTCAGACGATTCAGGATGGTTTGCGGGAATCCTATGAGTGTCTTGCCTCTGCTCCTATGTAAGTTTGTACTTTGGTGTTAGTGCTTGCACTGCACGACAAATGGTTTTCAGCTCACCATGGCTAACAGCCAAGAAAGAGTCTGGCTCACCATTGCAAACGGCTTTGGTGTGTAACTCAAATCCGTTGATGGTTGCCAGGTTACCAAAACCTGGATGGTATTCATTTTCCATATTCCTGTTGGGATGAAAAATGGCTAGTCCAGGAGCAAACGGCTCCTGGTAAAGACTTCTCAAATCCGTTTACAGTTGACAGTTTACTAAAAATTGTATGGTTTTCAACTCACCATCCTTGTCTAAGTGAAGAGTTGACTAGTCCATACGATTATGGCTTATGGTAAAGACATGCAAATCCATATTAGATGGTTGACACTTTACCAAAAAGTGGATGGTATATCAACTCACCATGTTTCATGTACAAAGAGTTGACATGGTTATCAATCCACCATGGAATTTACCTTTTCTAGGTGCCAAAGGATTGACTAGCCCTGAGCAAACGGCTACAGGTAAAGGCATCTCAAATCCGTTGATGGCTGTAATGGTTTGCCCAAAACCATATGGTATTCAACTCACCAATGTTTCAAGTACTGAGAGTTGAAATGGTTCTCAGTTGACCATGGACGTACACCTTTCTGGTGGCCAAAGAACTGACTACTCCAGAGTTAATGGCTAACTGGTAAAGAGACATCAAATCCATTTACATTTTTCAATGATTCACCTCTCACAGGAGTTAACACACCTGGAAGTGATGAGAATAGACTGAAATTTTTTGATTTGATGTACATACTTGTCAATGGTGCTGTTGCTGCAAACTCTGGAAGTTGATGCTTAGAGATGTTGCTGCCTCATTTGATTCTGCTGTTCATCGAGTTCATGCTGTTTCCTTTGATGCTGCTGTGGCTTCTATAGTTTCTGCTGCTTGTTGTGCTGCTGCTGATTACGTTGTATACTGCTGCTGCTTACTCTGTTCCTGCTGCTCTTCAATTCTCTTGCCTCAAGAAGATCTATCTAGAAACTTGGAATTAACGGAGTCAACACCAAGTTTAGGGGAGGATTGTTGGGACAAATTACAAACGACTAAGTGTCGTTTCTGCTGTTAGACATATTTGTTTCTGCTGATAGCACTAAGTCGTTCCTGCTGACAGTTTAAATAGCATTCCTGCTGATTATGTTTCTGCTGGTCATGTTCTCGTTCCTGCTGACAGTGATAGAATCTGCTGATTGTTATTGATAGACGTAATTAATGTAATTAAGGAATTATAGTTATATTCTAGTATTATCTCATTAATATAGGAATGAGATAAATTAGGAAGTGATTGATATTGATGTATATCTCTTACGAGATTTTAGTTTTCTTGTTGACTAATTTAGGGTTTCTTCTCTATAAAAGAAACCTTTAGCATTAGGGTTGGAGAGCCATTGTTGTCAGCTCATTGAACGTCACATGAATTGTTTCCATAATTTTATGGGTTCTTCTGTTATAGATTCTGAAAGCTTTCTTTACGGGCGGTATCCAACAAAATACCAATATCGGCCTTTGCATTTAGTTTACCTAAATCCTCACTGTCATTGGTCGGATAACATAGTGAACCAAAGATATGAAGAAATGATAAATCTGGCTTCTTGTCGTGCATCAGCTCATAAGGAGTTTTGTTGTAGCGGAGACGGATCAAGGAACGATTTTGGGTATAATAAGCCGTGTTGATTATATGTTCGAACATTACGGACTATAGAAATAGAGGAGCTTTTAAAAATATCAACATTGTGCTAGCAGCTTCCACAAGAGTTCGGTTTCGCCTTTCGACAATGTCGTTCTACTGAGGAGTGCGAGCAACAGAAGTTTGATGTGAAATGCTGACCAATTTTCATAGAAATCTGAAGAGTCTAATTGACAATTCAGTCTCACATTATATGTTCGAACATTACGGACTATGGATTCACAACCGTACTTGATTTTTTGATGCACTTGATGATAACGTCGGGAGCTTCATCCTTGGATCTCAAAATTCTGACCCAAGTAAATCGTGAATAATCGTCAACAATCACCAAGATACATTTTTTCTCGTTAATACTCTCCACACGCATCGGGCCACAATGATCCATATGCAAAAGATATAGTTTCTCTTGATTAGTGTCTTCAGCCTTGGGTTGATGAGAGGATTTCTTACTTTTTCCTAATGCACATGCTGAACACAAATGATCTTTCTGAAATTTAAGTTTTGGAATGCCTCGTGCAAGACCGTCTTTAGCAAGCTTGTTAAGAGTACCGAAGTTGAGATGCAACAACTGACGGTTGTCAGAACCAAGCTCTGTGTATTTGAGGTGTTAGAAGACATATTGATAGTAGTTTGTAGCATGTCATCATGAGAAATTGCGGTGTGTGTGTTATAAATTTGTGTCTCTGGATCCTGAAAGTAGATCAACACCT
The DNA here is from genome assembly GCA_026074375.1 of Tanacetum coccineum. Taxonomy (NCBI): domain Eukaryota; kingdom Viridiplantae; phylum Streptophyta; class Magnoliopsida; order Asterales; family Asteraceae; genus Tanacetum; species Tanacetum coccineum. The sequence goes on along the minus strand of BQNB010058571.1, from coordinate 5,846 downwards.
TCTAAATTTCGAATAAAGCAAGTGTTTTTCCGAAAGGCGACTTCAAGATCCGCGTCACAAAATTGCACGCTAATAGATATCTCATATAGGCTCTCGCGACCATGCCTCAACAGCTACTCTCGCTGCAGTACACCCTTGAGATAATTACTTTCCCCAGCTGATAGTCACCATAACCCGTTATCTTTGCAACTTGGTCTTTTCTAAATCGAACAGTTCCCAGAAATTTATTGACGAAGTTCATGAGCTAAGAGCTGTTCCCTGACATATGTTTTGAACATCCAGAGTCCAGATACCAGAGAACAATCTGAACAACCTTATGCATTGGACAAGAGAAGAGGAAGATGGAACATATGTAGCATTAGATCCCCATAAATGATTGGGTTTCGAGTTGTTAGCAATCTTAGATTCTACAATCTTAGCTTTTTTATAGTAACCTACTGTTTTTATTTGTTTGGGTCTCCTACTATAGACTTTAATCTCTGGTTTTGGTGTTTCAACTGAATTAGAAATGGTTTCCTTAAGATGCACTATTTTCTTGGGAGTGATCCTAGTTAAAGGGCATAAGTTACCAACTATAGTGAAAAGTATTCCTGATGGTTTCCACTTAAGTCCTACATCAGTGAATACTTTACCCGTAGGTTTCCAATATTATGCACTTGGTTTTTCTTTAATTTAGATTTAGATTTAGCATGCATATTCACATCATTTACAAAATCAAGGAAACACACATCATGATTTGCATCAAACATACATTGCTTACATTTAACACAAATTAACTAAGAATTCGCATTTAACATAGTATGCTTAACATTGTCATCACAAATAGGTTCTTTAACATGATTCTTTTTATTAAGTTTCTTAGGTTGGGCTTCTACTTTATTCTTCCTGTGCTTAATTGAGTCTTTTACGAGATCCTTTCTTCTATTTGTGGATGTAGGTTGTGATCTGCAGTACTAGTATAGAACACTTCAATCCCTGTAGTTGACAAAAACAGGTGTGTTAGAATTCAGTGTTTTAGATGTACTATCTACCTAGATGTAGTTGCTTGAGGATGTGAGAGGTTTAGAAAACCTAACTTTCTTGATTTTGTTCATAGGTGTGACATCAATTATTTTCTCACTAGGTTTAAAGGCATTGGGGCATGTGTCTCGAACATAAACAAGTAACTCCTGAAATCGTTTGGCATGCTTACAAGCAAAGTCTAACGCATTGTCTAACGGTTGTTTTGATTTAGCTTGTTCGACTATTCCCTGAAGTATGTCAGCTTGTTCTTGAGTGATCTTAAGATAGTCTATGTGAGCTTCCCTATTATTCAATAACCTAGGTACTAAAGGTTCTAAGTCTATCTTGAACATGCCTAGAGCAATAATAGTGGCAATTGGTATTTTTGCAACATTTTCAACTATTTCTTTCCCTTTAAAATTTTCGTAAATCATTTTTCAATGATGTAATCACACAAACCTTATCTTGAATTTGTCGTTTTAAATTTGCATTCTCCATAGACGTAGAGTTCAATTGACCAATCAAAGAGTCATCATGTTCCTTAGAGAGAGCACATGTCTTTTTAATTGAGTCAAATTGATCTTTGTAAATCTTTTTCAAATGCTCAATTTCTTTATGTAAACGCTCGTTTTTAGAAAGTAATTTTTCCATACTATGCTCCAATTCAATGTTTATAGTCTCAATTTTATCCATTTCATGTTTGACTTTCTCTTCCTTGACATTCTCTCTCATTGATTTGATATGTTCCTTTAACTTACAGATTGTAGTGTCTTTAGCATGTAGCTGAGCTTTCAAATTATTATTTTTAAAATATTCTGGAATTTCAAGAGCATTTTGATTATTAGTGAATGATTCCTTTTGAAAAATTTCTTGATTGAGTTGCATTGTTAACTCAAGAGAAATGCAATGTTTTTTAAGTTGAATAACTTTTCGAAAGATCATTATACGTATTTTGTTTGTTCAAAAGCTCAGCATCAAGATCCAAACACTTCACACAAGGTTCACTACTTCGCATTTCCACATTCACATCATCACAAAAAGCAGTAGAATTCATCACACATAGCATAACATCTTGAGACATGATTTTTTGTAAGAGTTGATCATTTTCAAGAAATGATTCTTCTTTTGAATTTCAAAACACTGTTTGTCTACAAAATACTGTTGAACAGCAGCTTCCATCTGGTTAAAAACTGTTTGTACTTCCGTTACCTCATTTAAAAGATCTTTATCAAAAACATTGAATATGTCTTTTAAGGTCTTTAAAAATGGAATTATTTCATTTAGAAAACAGTTTTCGTATGTTCAAACCCCCATTCCCCTTCTGTTATAACATCAGGTGTAATCCTCGCTTTTTCACCACAGCGTCAAATTGGCCAAGATGGTATTTAAGCTTTTTAAGGCTTGTATTAACCAGGCTTACCTTAGGAAGTTCCCGAGGAGCCTCAATTTTGACAGGTGACGAAGCAGATTGGTCACTATTAGGGTGTGAAGTTTATTACCAGAAAGCTTTTTCATTAGACAGTTCTTGTTGTGGAACAAAACGTTTACCAAAATCTTTAGATAATCGATTTAACTCAACATAATTAATTGGAGTTGTATTAACTTTCTTTTCTTTTGAAATTGGGTCGTTTTGTTTTGCAAGCATTTTGGATTGACTTACTTCTTCCAAAATCAATGTCTCTTCATCATCAATCACAGGACTAGCAACATGTTGACTAGATATAACACTACCATCATACAAGGTCGGCTTAATTCACTAGCTTTACTTGCAGATAAATCGGATTTTGATAACCTAGAGCTTGTTTGTAGTGTCATCATAGAAAACTTGTGGCTTTGTTAAATGTGCACTGTTTTTGAGAGATTGACCTACTATCTTTTTTCTTAATCATTTCATTGTCTTTATATTTTTTTCTTTTTCTTTGGATTCGTTTTTAAAAACAGTAAATGTTTACAATAAAGATTCCTTTTCTTTGATTTGATTTGAAAGATTTTGTTCAAGTGAGTTAATTTGCTGCTTAAGTGCAAGCTTTTCCTTTATCATATCATCCATTTGAGAATCAATCATTTTTTCACGTGTGCTTAAATCAACATTAAAGATTGTTGTTCAAAAGTATTGACTCGTTCTTTGTATCTCTAAGCTCAGCGGTTACTGAATTTGTTATTTTTTTCTTGATTGGTGTGTTTTTACAGTTATTAACATGATTAATCATTTGTTCCGACATTTGTTCAATCACTAATAAAATCATTAAATCTTGTTGTGCATACAAATTAGTATCTTGAATAGCTGCCAGTTGTGTTTCTTGCAAATACTAAGAGTACGGAATGATATTGCTATCACTTGTTATCTCATTATTTGAAAAATCAACAATTGGTGTTTGTTCAAAATTATACATTGTATGCACACTTTGATTACTCATATCATTATGAGAAGTTTCAGAATGAGGTACCTCTAAGAGAACATCCGAACCATAGCTGGAAAGATTAGCCATGAGAACCGCCTTTGCATTAGAGACATCATCACTAGCAGATTCAATAATCATCAAGATCTTACGGTCTGGAAAGCAGCCGTCGTTTGGGATTGGTTGTCTGGAGCAGCTTGCGTTGGATTACCTGGATCTGCAAGAAATGCTAGTTGTTCTTCATCTAAAATTTGTCCAGCTTCCTATGCTTCAACCAACAAAGCATTTTCCTTAAACCATGCAGCATTCCTAGGCCTCTTTGGCTGAGTGCATTGCCTAGCCACGTGACCTTCACCTTGACAACTATAACACTTAACCACCCTAGCTTGCCCTCCTATATTATTTCCCTTTGAACTAGTAGCATTACCCTTATAACTATTACTAGCATAACTTTGTCCTTACCTCCCCTAAACTTGTTGTACTGTAACTCTGTTGTCTTGAATTATGGCTTGGTTTCTTAGATTAGAGGAAGTTCTAAGTTGATTGTTGGTTGAAGGGAACCTTAAAGAGGCTACAACTGTCAGAAAAGCCATTGCCTTGTTGAGACAGGCAATTGGATCATCTCCTTGAGTAAACACAAGAACAGCAAGACCTAAAGTCCAATTGAGGAAACTCATTCATTGGTTGAGTTGAAACTTAAGGTGAATGATAAGAAATTTGTAGAACAGATGAGGTTTGATGATCGATATAAGACTGGTATTTTTGTAATGGTAGAACGGATGAATGATTGATTTGTTGTTGTGATAGATGAGTTGCTGCATTCATTGGTGAGTATGATTGAGGAGAGTGAACTTGTGGAATCATGGTATTTTTTTGTTGAGGAATCTGTGTAGTGTTGTATGGAGAATGATAGTTGGTAATGTGAGAAGGTGGTTGATTGAAATTGGCAAAAAATGCAAGAGGATCTTGGTATTGTTTACGCATCAAGCGAGTTTCATTTGCATGTGCCTCAAGTTGTTCAAGATATGAATACAATTGATCATAGTTTGTTGTATGCAAATCTCTAGCCAACTTCACGTCCATCATAAATTTGCTCCATTCTGGTGGTAGACTGTTCATAAACTTTATATTCACTTGAACTGGTCTCATTGACATGTTGATAACGTTCATGTTATTGATTAGTTGAGCAAATCGCCAATAGTACTGATACAGTGTTTCACCCTTCACAAATGAAAACTTATCAAACTCGTCATACAATTTACATTCCCTTTCTTGTAATGACAATTGTGTTCCTTGCATAAGAAGCTTAACTCTGTCCCATATCTCTTTTACAATTTTATGATAATTGACAATGGCATACATATCCGGTGGAAGTCCTTGAAGAACGATGTTGGTAGCTTTAAGATCACAGTCAGCTTGAAGTTTCTCTACAACTAAAAGTTCTTCATACTTCTTTGTCCTAGTGGTACCATTCTCTTCAACAATAGTAGGCCATACAAGTGGACCATTTAGTACCGAGTTAAGAATCATTCTCCTGTTCTCCTTATTCTCTATGTATAGTTCCATACGACTCTTCCAAGAGTCATACATAGATTTTTCTAACATGGGAGGACGGTTGTCCGCAACGGCAATGATCATGAATTCTGCTAAAGTTATCATTTTGAATTGATTGATTAAATGAGAAAAGATAACTTTTGATCGTTTAGTGATTAGAGGAATTTGTGTTAAAGTGACATCCTTGAAGTGATGAAGTTATGGAATTACACGGGATTTTACGATTCTTGATAAAACCAGGAAAATAAGTTAATATTTCACGGGATTTTACAAATCAAAGAAAAACCGTATAAATCACCTATTGGAAGTGGTATAATTCACCCAAGCAAATGGTATAATTCACCCAAGAAAATGGTATAATTCACCCAATGGAAAACTGGTGTACTTCTCCCAAGAAAACGGTATGCTTCTCCCAAGAAAATGGTATAATTCTCCCAAGCAAATGGTATACTTCTCCCAAGCAAATGGTATACTTCTCCTAAGCAAATGGTATACTTCTCCTACGCAAATTGGTATACTTCTCCCAAGCAAATAGTATACTTCTCCCAAGCAAATGGTATACTTCTCCCAAGAAAATTGGTATACTTCTCCCAATGGAAAACTGGTATAATTTTCCTAATACAAAGAAGAGGTATAATTCGCCAATGGTATAATTCGCCAATGTATAATTTGCCTGAGACACGTATAAATCGCCTATGTATAATTCGCCTGAGACAGGTATAAATCGCCTATGTATAATTCGCCTGAGAAACGTATAAATCGCCTATGTATAATTCGCCTGAGACACGTATAAATCGCCTAAGAATAATTCGCCTAAAGGAGTTCGAAACTCAAAAATTTCAAAACACTTAAAGACTCACTTTTTGACGTATTTACTTGATTTTTCTTGTA